>MU105710.1:61609-362171 GCA_012274485.2 Sinapis alba | reverse complement strand
CACATTGCTGTCTTGATCCTTGTTCTTCTTCTTTTTATCTTTCGGTTTCTCAGTACTACTTTCATCTGATAATACCGATAACCTTTTATTAGCAAATCTATTTGGCGTAGTTTCAGAAAAATTTGAAACAAATAGTAAAGTGAAACAGTCACCTGAACCACTCCACATCTCGTGGTCAGACTTTTCAGCTTGTTTCTGACGAGGTGGAATTCGAGATAAAACTTGATAGATCTTGCGAATGGAGTGTTCCAGGCTACAATCCAAAAACAAATTCCATATCATGAAAGTTACATTCAAACAGTCCCGAAGAAGAAACCATCAGCAAATACAACAAGTTGTAGAATTAAAGCATCGAAAATGTACTGATACTAACCTGTCTTTCGATTCATTCTCAGTCTCACTATTTTCGATCACAGTTCTATCACCTACAAAAGACCAAAACAGCATCAGTTACACACAAAACAAAAAGAAATTTGCAGATTATGTCAAATTAAAAAGGGAGAAATAAGCGCACCAGACACTGCTGATGCTTCAAGTGTTTTCACAAACTTTTCCAAGCTGATGTATGTGAAATAGCTGTAGCATAAATGGACAACTAAGAGTCAAAATCCCAAATGAGTAAACAACAACATGCTGAACCAGAAGAAAGAACAAGATGAATACATATAAAACATATAATACATATAATACATATCAACAACATACCAGACGTCAATGTATTTGAAGTACTTTGACTTAAGTATATCCACGAATATATCAATATCAACTGCAGACTCAATCTGCAGAGACAATAGTAAAAGCATCAAAGCACTGAAAATAATGAGCCAAGGAACAGATTTTTCTGAAAGAAACTTACAATAGTATTGAGTATTCTGTGGTAGATGGAAGAGTGAAACCTTCCAGCATTCAGAAGCTTTACAAACTCCATTAATGTACCCAAAACTATATCCTAAAATAAACAATTGTCACCATCGTTAAGGCTACAGGAAACGACGCCGTTTCATAACAATGCGAGAAGAGACAGAGACAGAGTAAGACAAGAGAGTTACCCTTAGAGTATCTTCAGACTGTTGAGAGACGAGAACATCGAGTAGAAGCTTCACGAACTCGTCAAACTTGGATCTAAGCCAAGCTTTGAAGATGACTTCAGGGTCTTCATCAACTTCATCTGTCTTTGACGAATCATCTACGTCGTCTTCGGAACGAGGTCGTTTCGTAGAAGAAGGGTGTGAAGAAGTGGATGGAAGCTGAGAGAGAAGAGGAGTGAAGAAGGACTGGAGCGAGAGGAGGGATTCGACCACGAACTGCGGCGGAGATTCTGGTGAGATGAAGGAGAGAAGGAGAGGGAGGTTGTTTATGTGAGCTCGAGATGAGAGTAGGTCACAGCCTAGTGACTTGAGTTCTTTCAAGGTGTAGTTTTGTTTCTTCTTCTGGTTCTTTGAGAGAATCGACGCCATTGTTGAGCTCTCTGGTTGAGTGGCGGAGACAGAGGACGAAGGAGGGTTTAGCAGAGAGAGGCTCAAGAAAAACCTAACGATGTAGTTGTAAATAACACGAATTAAGATTTAATTATATACGGGCCCGTAACATGTGACAAAATTAAGATTTAGGCCCAATCTTTTTATTTTCAGTTATAACCACTAAAGTGTGATTGACGCTACAAAATTAAACCCGACACAACCCAAAAACCTGAATCCGTATTCGATCAGAATCGTATAAAAATACTCGAACGAATCATGTAGGATTAGTATTTCGAATATCAAGTTTTTTTTCAACAAAAGGCTACTCTAGACTTAGAATTCAAGCCCGTTAGCCAAAACGGTGGAACTGAATTCATATAAACCATAGCTAAAGACTAACTCTTAACACCACGTGCTAACTTATCAGTCAATGTATTCTTTTCCCTTGGAATATGTTGGAAAATTAAGGTGGAGAAGTATGTCTTACATCGCGTGAACTCTTCCATTTGTGTAGTGAAAGCCGGCCATTTTGTTGGTGTAAACACCATTTTCACCAGTTGCGAACAGTCTGTTGCAAACACTACGTCTTGAAATTAAAGGGTTTTCATGCACTCTATTGCCCAAATCAATATTTCACATTCTGCATGTAAAAGTGAAAGACTCTTGCGGATTTTCATGGCACCTATCATAGTTTCATCTACTCCTACTTTCTTGCAAAACCATCCTTATCAAGGTTTCATTTTCTTTCCAAGATCCATCAACAAAGCACCACATCATATTGTTCAGTTCTTATATTCATGGGAAAGGAGATTTTCTCTCTATACGTGAGAGTATTTAATTTGTGCTTCTGACCAAAAGGTCCCTTCATATTTTTTTATTTTTTTTTGAATGAATGTTAAATTTATTCAACCAAAAAAAAAACGTTTTTACAATGAATGCGTCTTTTATGTAAATGAATTTAAACCAAAGTAATATATTTTACGAGAGCTTATATGTCATCTTGATGCATACCATCTCCCCATTGCTTCTTCATATCCCTTGCCTCGGAGCATCTTGATTGTTGAGATCTTGTTTCGAACACTCTTGTCAATGTATCGCTGTAAGCTGTCTACAGTTTGTGTTTTTTCCCCGTGCCTGCGACCATTCCTTTTCCGCCAGACAATATACACTGTTATCTGAAAGGTATAGCGAAGTAGGAAAAGATTAATCTTGTCTTGAGTACTATCAACCAACATCTGCAGAATTGTGGACCAGACACATGAATAGCGAGTTCCCAACAGGTTCAAAGTTAAACCCTTCCAAACATCACCAGTGTATGAGCATTCAAAAAATAGATGATTCCGAGTCTCCATTGTTGCATTACAGAGAACACAGACAGAGTTAACTTGTTGATTCCATTGCATCATTCTATCACCAGTGGATAGCCTATTATGCACTGCAATACAAGTAACAAATGAGAATTTTGGTGTGGCAAAGGCAAACCAAACTCCTATGTGCCAATCACAAAGCGGCGAAGCTGACCTAATCAACACTCACGTGCTCTTCGTACTGAAGTTGTTCTGAAATACATCTCATTTCCCTTTCCACAATCGCCTATCTTCAAGATTAGTGAGGCCTCTCTCTCTAAGCTTAAGCACCTCACGTTCTATTTGTCTTAAGACTTCTGTTCGATGCCTTCGAGGACGATAAGATTGAATAGCTTTCTCTACTGAGGATTCCAGTCTTACTCCCAAAGCGACGCAACCCCTAGTACCCACCAGATCAATCAACTTCCCGAACGGGCAACATATATCAAACCATAACAATGTATATGTACCACTTTGAACCTCCACTCTCGTTAGGGGATCTGCTTGTAGTCTACACTTAAGCAATTTTTTCCATGTCCAAGATCCTAAGGAACCTTTATCACTGACATTCCAAAAAGATGATTTACGAATCAGATATTTATGGATCCATCTTACCCACAAGGATGATTTTGCCGACAAGATTCTCCATATCATCTTCAAGCAACTAACCAGGTTCGCGTCAGCCAAGGAGCGACCCCAAGCCCCCTTCTTCCTTAGGTTTACAGACATATTTCCAAGCAATTTTTGCTTTGTTGTGATTTAGCGAAGGGCCAGACCACAAGAAAGAATAACACAGCCGATCAATTTCTTCTATACACTGTTTTGGAAGCTTAAAAGCTGACATCCAGAAACTTGTAATACCATGAATCACCGAGCCTATCAATTGCAAGTGTCCTGCGAAGGAGAGGTTGCGAGCAGTCCAAGATGTTATTCTTTTCCTGATTCTTTCAACTAATGGGTTGTAGTCTGCTATCGACATTCGCTTGGATAGATGCGGTAAACCCAAATATAGTACCGGAAGATACCCAGTCGCAAAGGGAAACTGCTCCAGAATGTTATCTCTATCATTCTCCTCTATACCCGCCATGAAGAGGTTTGACTTTTCCAGGCTTATTTTGAGTCCTGAGTATTCTGAAAATTCTTGGAAAACCTTTAGAATCTCTTCAGTTGATTTTCTTTTCCCATCCGTAAATACCAGCAAGTCGTCTGCAAAACATATGTGAGTAAGATTTATACCCTGACAGTATGGATGATAGCCAATTATGTTGGTTACAGCCGCCTTATCCAGCATTTTTGATAGAACTTGCATATATATCACAAAGAGATATGGTGATAAAAAGCATCCTTGGCGCAAACCCCTTGCATTTTGAAAATATCCAGCCAATTCTCCATTAACCTGAACAGAGAAAAAAGCCATCTCTATGCATCTCTTGATCCATAGCACAAATTTAGGTGGGATATTAATGGCAGTCAGTACATAGAGAATAAAAGGCCATTGAACTGAATCAAAAGCTTTGGAGATATCGATTTGCATAACACATCTTGCAGAGACTGAATCTTTATGATAGTTTTTTACCAATTCAGATGCAAGTAGGACATTCTCCATGAGGAGACGATCCTTGAAAAATGCAGACTGGTTTGGAGAGATGAAACTGGGGAGGATCTTCTTTAATCTATTTGCCAACAGCTTTGATATCACCTTGTACAAAACATTGCAACATGATATATGTTTATAGTCTTTCATCTGTTTGGCTTCCTCTTTCTTAGGAATGAGAGCAAATATTGTAGAGTTAATGCCCTTTGGGAGAAAACCAAAATCAAAGAAAGATTGTATTGCCAGTACAAACTCTTTCCCGATAACAGACCAAGCATATTTGAAAAATTCACAAGTATAACCATATGTCCCATGTGATTTATTTGCTGCCATTCCAAAAACCACCTTCTTTATCTCTGTTTCAGAAACTTTCGTCATTAACAGTTGTGTATCAGCCTCACCACATACGAAACCCAAGAGATCTTGAGCAGCCTCCGTAGAGATTCCCTTATAATCCTCTGGTTGTAGAGTCATAAATCCATTAAAATAGTTTACTGCCTCAGCTTTTATGTCCTCTTGAGTGTCTGTTATAGACCCATCATCTCTCTGAATCTCATGAATAACATTTCTTACCTCTCTTATCTTGAGAGCTTGATGAAACTGTCTATTGTTCCCATCTCCAATTTTTAACCAGTGTAGTTTTGCTTTTTGGCTGAGAAACTTCTCCTCTAGCTCCGATAACTTTGTCCAACGATTAAACAACTGTGTTTCTTCTTCAATGTTGTGCATTGATGGGTTTAAACACGTCTGCTCTTGGCCCTTGCACAACTGCACATAAGCATCTTTAGTCTTGGTCGATATTGCCCCAAGTTTCTGCTGGCCAGGAATTTCAACAAGTTCATGAATCACTATGGTGGGAGGAATCAATATGATCATGAGAGAGGTCGTCGTGGCAGTAGCAGAAGAAGAAAAGGTCTCAAATGCTACGAGTGTGAAGGAGTTGGCCATATGTGGGTTGACTGTCCTGTAGCACAACGAAGGAAGCTCAAGTGCCCTGGATGCAAAGGTGTTGGACACACACGGCGTGAATGTCCAAACTCAAAGAAGAGAAATGGAGTTTCATTGCAGTCGTCTGATGATTCAGAGTCTGAAGAAGATGAAAAGGTGATGAAGAATCATGTTGCATTTGGTGCACGCAAGGAGGAATCTAGTGAATCCTCAGATTCAGATGTTGGTACAGATGATGAGGAGTATCACGTGCTGCTTAACAAGTGGTTGAGGGTCAAGGATCAAAACCTGAGATTGGAGGATGTGGCTCATAAGCAAAATGAGTTGCTTGAAGAACTTCGGGAAGAACTTGCGGCTGTGAATGAGAAGAATGAGTCTCTGGAGCAGGAGGTTAGCAAACTAAGGAAAGTTTCTACTGGTGAGCAAGGATGCTGGAACGTGATTTGGCTGATAATCACAAATAAATCAGGATGCTCAATAATGGATCCAAGAATTTGGATAATATACTCTCGATGGGACAACCAACCAAGGTGACTTGTGGACTGGGATATCGAGGAGCTGACAGTACTAAGGAGGTACATCAGAAGGGGCTGTCACACTTTATGCAAGAGAGCACGTCAAAGAGTTGAGCCAAAGAATTTTGTCAAGAAGTGCCTTGGGACGTACGACAAGGATTACGGTAGGAATTTCTACGATGTGTAGCTGTGAGTAACAAGCCGAAGGTTGTTCATCAGTGCAGCAACATGAAGGCCAGACATGAAGTTCTTAAAAATGGTTGTGCAGTTGGTAAACGGAAGGAGACTGATTGGTGCTTCAGCAACTGTGTCAGGCCAAACAAGAAGCAACATCGGAGGTGTTGTTGGTTCTGTGGAAAGGTTGGACATAAGAAGGTGGAGTGTTTTACTGGTGAGAAAAGCAGAACCATGGCCAAGAAGGTGAACAAGACGTTCACTAAACCCAAGAGGGTTGAATAGGTGTTCTTAGCCAAGAGTGTCTTACTTGATGAGATCAAGGAAAATACATCAGAAGAAGGATGCATCTCTGTTAGGAGTGATCTTGAGGTTGATCAAGAGGCATCAAGTACGGAGCTAGAACACGGAGTTGTTTGTGGCACAAAGGGGAATGAGATCGAAGTCCATCAGGAAGTGAAGCAAGGTGATCTTCAGGAGGGTGATAGTGAAATCACTCCAAGACAATAGCAACGATTGCAGAGTGCACTCCGTCTGGATAAGGAGGGGCTCATGGTCAAGAAGACGACACATGAAGGAAGCCGACATAAGTGGATCGAAGGGTAGTTCGACAGGTGCGTCAGTTCGTGATGCAATACTTGTAATTTATTCCGCTGCAGCAAGAGATCTATCATGATTATGCATGGAGATATAGACGGGTGTGTTTGTAAGGCTTGACATCTAAGCATATGTTTTAGCTTAGTATGCAATCAAGCAAGGGGAGAATGGTGACATTCTGGTCCAAAGAAGATTGAAGAATGCATATCTCATGGGGGGAGAAAAGCATGGTGTGGTGCACATCTCGTGGGGGAGAAAAGCACAATTAGCGTGCAAGTTTTCAGGTTGGGAACGTGGTTGTTGAACCAGAAGAATGTTGTACTTGATCGGCACACAAAGCTAAAAGGGGGTGATTGAAGATGTAAGATGTCTGCCCTGAAGTAGTCGTTGGCGTAGTTGCTGATGCAGATGACGTGTTGAGTGGTGAAGACCATATGGAGTCAAGATGCTGAGCTGGAGTCGTGTAAACTTGGATAACATGGGTGTATCTTGGAGAAAAGGGAAAGAGGAATAAACTTGAGGAGCAAGTTCATGACTTAAGGAAACGGAATTAAGTGCAATTCCAAGAAAATGAAAGTTGCACTTAATGTTCATATCTATGTTGCCTTCGAAACTAGGATTTCGGGAACGTGGATGTTTGCTATAAAATAGCTATTGGTCGTCTGTAGAGAGACAAAGACACAAAGGCTGATTTTAAAGAGAGAGAGAAGCTCTTGGTCGTGGTCTTGGTCGTGCCAAAGCAGTTGCTGAACTACCTGACGAGGGAAAGACATAAGCAGGTAGTTTAGGAATCCTTCAGTATCGTGTGTTAGGGTGTTAACACTAGACGTGTAAAGCTGAATAAACAAGGTTTTGTAAAGATTGTTTAAAGGAGATTCTAATAGAAGCTTTGGTATTTGCTTGTGTATTTTTTCTCTCGATTTACCTTTTGTACTATTGTGTTGTGGTGTTATCTTTGCACTAACAATTTCTATGCTACTGTTGATTTCGAATAGATCTCACCACGAATAAAAACCAACACTGCCTTCATCGTTGATGAAGAGAAACCAACGTTATAAAGTTGATTAGAGAGGAGAGCAAGAAGAAGAAGAATAAAGTTGTGGCAGTGACGACGCTGCCATAGACAGAATCGAAAAGCTCAAAGTTTCAGATGTTGAGGCTCAACTACGACGGCAATTTGGAAGCTTCGTCTTTCTAGGGTTGGAAGCTACCGGAGAAGACGTCAATGTATGTCTTTCTCTAATCACATTCCTCTCTAGCCATTGAAAAACTGTTTTTAAAAAAATTAAGAAATACTTTAGGATATCCTTTTTAGTTTATTTTCACAAAATAGCATTCAATGAGGAAAATGACTAAAATATTTCATTAAAGAGTTAAATATATACTTATAACCCTAGGGTTAACTAATCTAGACTTTGGGTTTAGAGTTAGGGGTAAATATTTTGGAGGGGTGATGTTTCAAATATTAAAAAATAAATAAAAAATTAAAAATTTCAATATTAAAAAATTATTTTGATCATTTTCTTTTTAAGAGTTATTTTGGGATAAAACATAAAAATAACTATTTGAGAGAATTGCCCCAAAAATAGTTTGAAATTAGTTTTCCGTAATTGATATTATAACTACTAGATGTAGAGATATGTTTGATTTAACAAAAGTTTCCAAACGTAGAGATGTGATGTTTTTAGATGTCAGCGAAAAGATTGCATAGATGGTAGATGTATGCAAAGGAGAAGTTGGTTAACTGGTTCAAATTAATTATCCATTCCATATTTAACATATCGTCATCTTTTTATCTCTTCAGTGTTCTCAACTTCAGTTACATGTTATTGGTCTGATTAGGCTTGTTCCATATCGATGGCAAGAGAATGAAGATATCTATTGAATATTTATACGATGTAGTCTGAGTAGGCTTGTTCTTGTGAATGTGATTGTATTGCAGATCCAGCATCATCCCTGGACAGGCTGATCATCCTTGCTGGTAGGTTCAAGGGTAAAAGAGTTATTTTAAAACCAATTTCCCTTTGTTTTTGTTTTTGTGACTGTGAGTTTTTCTAATTCTGCCACATTCTATTATCCATCTTAATCATTCACTACTTGTGTCAGCTGATATGTTCCTATTTTGTAATTGGCCCTTCAAGATCAATGGTTGGTACGTCCTGAAAATCTCTGATGTTAGCCTAGATGAATATATGATTATATGAAGATAAGTATTTTAGAAAGGTAGCAGAGAAGAAGTACAAGAAGGGAGAAGGAGAGTCTGATGGAGACGTGGATGTATATATCTGAATAATATTTTCCTTTATATATATGTTAGTAACCTTAGCGTTACTGTTGAAACTAATAGATGATTGCTTTGTTTTAACACTTAAAGATTAAGAATAACTCTCTTATATAAACTCAAAGGAATAATAACTCTAATCCTTATGATTATCACTGCAATCTTAAATCACATCACAACTCGATGGACTTATTTATATAGCTAGAACATATTCCTAATCCTTATAGAAAAACTCCTATGTTTTAGATAACTCTTAAAACAACTTCCAAACTATAACTTGATTAGGATTTCTTCTAGCTTGCGTCCCAAGTCTCTTAAGCTTGCCTTATCATCTTCAAGCTTGCCTTATCATCTTCAAGCTTATTCCAACATTCTCCCCTTTAAGCTTGAAGTTGATTTGAGTTAAGTCGTGAACGCCAATGAGATCTCGCATTTCCTTAAACCTGATTCTCCCAAGTCCTTTTGTTAATATGTCAGCTTTCTGTTTGTCTCCAGAAACATGTTCAACCTCCACTTGTCCATTTTCAACACATTCTCGTATAAAATGATATCTCATGTGTATGTGCTTACTACGTCCATGGAAGACTGGATTCTTGATGAGTGCAATTGCAGATTTGTTGTCAACTCGAATCGTCACCTTTTCACATGTTTCACCAGTAATCTCACTTAGAAGTTCTTGGAGCCCTATCGCTTGTTTTGCTGCCTCTGTAGCTGCCATAAACTCAGCTTCACACGAAGACAATGCCACACTCTCTTGTTTTTGTGAACACCAAGTGATAGGACATTCCTCGAGATAGAATATATGTCCCGTTACACTCTTACCATCATCAATATCAATGTAAAGTGAGCTGTCGCTGTATCCTAGCAGCCTTGTCTTTTCTGTGCGTCTATACGTAAGACCAAACGAGACAGTTCCACGTAAATATCTCAGGACGTGTTTCACTGCCATGCCATGAGACTCCTTCGGATCAATCATGTACCGACTCAAGACTCCAATAGCGAAAGAAAGATCAGGCCGAGTATGGAGTAAGTATTGCAAGCACCTTATACTTCGTCTGTATCTTTTTCGTCGATAGATTCCTCATTAGGTGCTTTAGAGAGTTTCAAGCTCGTGTCCATGGGTATATGACACGAGTTACAGTCATCCATTCCTGTTTCAGTAAGAATTCTCGATGCATACCTCTCCTGTCTCAGCGTGATTCCCTCTTCATGTTGCACAACCTCAATTCCCAAGTAATATGTCGATCTCCCTAGATTGCTCATCTCGAACTTAGCACTCATATTAGACTTGAATTCGATTATCATTGCAATATCCGAGCCTGTGACAAACAAGTTGTCTACGTAGACAGCTACGACCAGTGAATGCTTCTTCCTCCTCATTTGATACAACGATGGCTCTTTAGTGCATCTAGTGATCTCCAACTCCTTGAGAACTTGATTTAATTTATCATTCCAAGCTCTAGGTGATTGTCTTAACCCATAAAGTGCTTTAGACAATTTATACACCTTATTTTCACCACCTTGCACTACAAAGCCATCGGGTTGTGCCACATAAACCTCCTCCTTTAAATCACCATGAAGGAATGCGGTTTTCACGTCAAGATGGTGTACTTCCCAACCATTCGATGCTGCTAACGCAATGATAAGTCGAATTGTTTCAATTCGTGCGACAGGGGCAAATACTTCATCATAGTCTATCCCATATCTTTGTACGTAACCTTTAGCTACAAGTCTAGCTTTGTACTTGTTCACACTCCCATCCGGATTACGTTTAATCTTGAATACCCATTTCAGTCTTATGGTTTTAGCTCCAGCGGGTAAGTCAACTAACTTCAAGGTCTTGTTTCTTTCAATGGAAGATATCTCGTCTTTGCAAGCCTCTAACCAGACTTTCATTCCGTTTGCTTCAGCAAAATCCCACAGCTCTGCATCTATTGCCATTAGAAGCCATTCACACTCGGCTTCTGCCTGAAGTATATAGTCTGATAAGTAGTCGGGTTTGCTTCTTATTCTAGTTGATCTCCTTAGATGAGGCTGTTCTTCTTCGTCATCGGAAATCTCTGTAATATCAACCTCTGTGCTTTCATCCTTAGGTTCTTCTGTCAAAGGAGTTTCATTGTTTCTCTTCTCAGGTTCCTTACCAGACTCATCTTCTCTTAGTCCTTTATTACCAAATTCTCTGAGATCAATACTAAGCGAGCCAGAGCTAAGCTCTAAGTCTCGGCTATTCCAGCTCCATTTTTCTTCTTCCATAAACACTACATCTCGGCTTACTATGTTCCTTTTGTTTGTGGGATCATATAGACGGTATGCTTTGGTGCCTGGTTCTGTCCCCAAATGTACTAGTGCTCGAGACCGGTCATCTAACTTCTTTCGATGAGGAGATTCAACTTGTGTGTATCCAACACAACCAAATATACGCAGATGACTTAAGTTCGGTTTGCTCCCCTTGAAAGCTTTGTATGGGGTCTTGGTATTTAGTGTTTTTGTTGCGGCTCGGTTGATGAGGTATGTTACATGTCTTATCGCCTCTCCACACATGTAATTTGGAATATTCATGTGTTTCATTATACTTCTTGTCATCTCTAACATGGTTCTGTTTCTTCTCTCAACTACCCCGTTTTGTTGGGGAGTATAAGGTGCGGTCAAGTGTCTCTGAATGCCATTTTCTTCACAGTAAGCTTTAAACTCCAGTGACGTAAACTCTCCTCCCCTGTCAGTCCGAAGAGTTTTAATGGTGATACCCGCTTCTTGTTCTATTGAGACTTTGAATTTCTTGAATTTTTCAAGGGTCTCGCTCTTTCTCTTAACAATATTGTCCACATATAGCGTGTATGATCGTCGATGATGACAAATATATACTTGTTCCTACCGATTGTTGGGGGCGAGATTGGGCCGCAGAGGTCCCCATGTAGTAGTTCAAGCTTATGTGAGGCTCTAAAAGATGTTGCTTGTGGGAATGATCGTCTCGACTGTTTTCCGAGCAAGCAAGAGACACAGGTTGTTTTCTCGACTGTGATTCTCGGTATTCTTGTGACCAATTCCTTGTTGATCATTAGTCTTATGTTGTCGTAGTTGATGTGACCGAGTCTCGCGTGCCACTTGCTGGAGACATTTGTTGTTATTTCTTGAAAGCATGATGTGTCCGTAGAATCGAGTGCTACTTTATACAAGCGGTTCCTCCCTCTATTTGCTCTTATCAGTAGCTTTCCATCACGATCATGTATATACAGAAGATCCTCCTTCATATTGACTTCACATCCAGCTTCTGTAGCTTGTCCTAAGCTTATTATGTTGCTTCGAAGTGCTGGAATGAAGTACACATTCGACAAGGTTTTCTTTATTCCGTCTTGAAACACAAAGCTAATAGAACCCTTTCCCTTTATGTCTATGCGTGAGTCATCTCCAAACTTTACCTTCCCAACAATCTTCTCATCAAGTGTGGTGAAGTATGATCGATCACCACTCATATGATTGCTGGCTCCGTTGTCTAAATACCAAATGTTACTCTTGTCTTGACTCGTTTCAAATGTATTTGGTTTTATTTTTTCTTCATTTAGGAGTACCACTTCGTGCAACATTAGCTCGTCTGCTTCATGTGTTTCTTCTACCTTAGTTTCGTGAGTCTCCTGAAGGTTGAGTAGACGGTCGGGACAGTCCGAGGCATAATGTCCCAACTTGTCACACCGATAGCAGGTGATTCTCGTTGCATCTCTGGGACCGGCGTATCTGCCACATCCTCTTCCCCTGCTGTAGAATCTTCCTCCACGGCCACGGCCTCTGTTTTCACCATTAAAGCTTTGTGATGAGCTTTGAGTGTATTGTTGATCTGAACTAACATACATGAGTTTGTTATGATCTTCCGTAGCTTCTTCTTCTTCACTGACCTATTCTTCATAAGCTTTCAATCGTCCGATTATATCTTCGAAGCTGGTTGTCTTGAGATCCAAGACTTGCTCAAGTGCTGCTACGATATGTATGTATTTTCTTCGAGGAAGACTTTTCAAGAATTTCTTGACTAGTTTTGATTCCTCTATATCCTCTCCAAGTGCAGCCGATTTTGAAGAAATCAGATATTCTTCCAGAAAATTCATCAATAGTTTCGTTGTCTTTCATCTTTAAACGATCGAATTCTGCATTTAGTGTTTGCAACCGAGCTTCTTTAACTCTATCAGCACCCATGTGTCTGGTTTTAATGGCGTCCCAGACCTTCTTTGCTGTGTCCAATTCGCCAACTTGCAGTATGAGAGCTTCGGGTATGGATTGGACTGGCAGCGCCATGGCCATGTTGTTCTTCTCATCGTCTTCTCCTTCGGCTTCAATAATGTCCCAGACCTTGTGTACCTTAAGCAGGATCTTCATCTTGATTGCCCATACAGTATAATTTGTTGTGCTTAGCGCAGGACACTTTATTGATGATGATCTTGTTTCTTTTGTTTTCATTGTAGCCACCGTAAGATCTCTCATAGTTTCAACTTTTAGTAGAGCTCTGATACCAAGTGTCGAAACTAATAGATGATTGCTCTGTTTTAACAATTAAAGATTAAGAATAACTCTCTTATATAAACTCAAAGGAATAATAACTCTAATCCTTATGCTTATCACTGCAATCGTAAATCACATCACAACTCGATGGACTTATTTATATAGCTAGAACATATTCCTAATCCTTATAGAAAAACTCCTATGTTTTAGATAACTCCTAAAACAACTTCCAAACTATAACTTGATTAGGATTTCTTCTAGTTTGCGTCCCAAGTCTCTTAAGCTTGCCTTATCATCTTCAAGCTTATTCCAACAATTACAAGCATATCCCAGAAGAACATGTACCTATCACGTGCTCAAGCAAATAAAATAAGAGAGCAGAGAGTGTAGAAGAACATAGTAGACCCTCTCTGTTTTCTTGTTCGTTAAGGAAAACTGAGTATCAATTTTATTACATTACGGATGAATGATCAACACATGAGTAATCTTACATTGAAACGGGAAGAAATAAAAGAAAAAAAGTGGCAGGTACCATAGCGCCTTGAGGCTGTGGTTTGATACAAGATGAGGGAGGAGGAGAAGATTAGTTTCAATATCATTCTTTCAAGCTTCGTTCTTTTCATACACACAGAGTTTAGCGGCAGCGTCAAAAACTGTACTATGATGGAGACTAAAATAACAGAACTAAGAGCTGCGGTAGACGCTATTGAGTTACCGGAGACACAAAAAACGAGACGCTTGTGTCGCAGATAATTTCAGCGTCTCTTCTCCTTGTGTTAGTTGCCGCTGCGACTGGAAATATGTCAGCGATATTTCACCGGTAGTTTGTATTGCCGGATAAAAGATATTAAATTTTTGGACGCTGCGGCTATACGTGGCGGTTATAAAACGAACACGATGTATTTCTATCTGTTTTTACATATTGGTACCATCACTGTACAAATGTTTTTGAGTTGAATTAATTTAACATTCATTTAATAAAAACAAAAAAAACTACGCACTGTTGGAGATAATCTTGGTGTTAACTTGGGAGCTAAGTAAACACTAATCCTAATCGAGATGTACTTAGGATAGTTAGTTCCGATATGTTTTGGAAACTCTAATCTTTATATAAGTTAATGTTGAGTTGTGACATTAGCTTAAGGGGTTTCATAGATTGTTTTGAGAACTTGAGTTTTGAGATATTTTCTCAAGTTAATAAAGAGAGTTATTCTTTATTTGTGATCATATTCAATCCTTGAAACTCAATATTTGGTATCAGAGCTAAAACATATTATTGATTAAAGGAAAAAAGGCATCGACAAAAGCATGGGAGATATAATAGCAATGGCGACTAAGAAAGAAGGAGGTTCATCTTCAATTCATTGTCCAATGTTAAACACAACAAACTATACCGTATGGGCAATACGTATGAAGATCTTACTAAAGGTCCATAAGGTATGGGAAGTTGTAGAAGATGAATCAAAAGAACCTGAAAAAAACGATATGGCGACTGCCCTACTATTCCAGTCCATCCTGGAGACGATGATCCTCCAAGTCGGCGAGCTAGACACCGCAAAGAAGTTATGGGACGCTATCAAAACGCGTCATGTCGGAGCTGATCGAGTCAGAGAAGCTCGTTTACAAACCTTAATGACAGATTTTGATCGATTAAAGATGAAGGAAACCGACACCATTGACGATTTTGTCGGCAAATTATCAGAAATTTCTTCAAAATCAACTGCATTAGGAGAGACAATGGAAGAATCCAAACTCGTTAAAAAATTCCTCAAGAGCTTACCTAGGAAAAAATATATTCATATAGTTGCATCACTTGAGCAAATATTGGATCTCAAAACAACTACGTTTGAAGATATTATTGGACGACTAAAGACATACGAAGAACGTATATACGAAGAAGAAGATATTTCTCAGGAGAACCAAAATAAGCTTATGTATGCAAATATGGAGACTCAATCGAATAAGGAGTATCAAGGAGGATACCAAGGCGGATATCAAGGAGGATATCACGGAGGATACAGAGGAAGAGGTCGCAGTGGACGAGGATATTACGGCAGAGGAAGAGGTCGCGGTAGGACATATTGGGAGAACCAGGATTTATCTAAAATAACATGCTATAGATGTGACAAAACAGGACACTTTGCGAGTGTATGTCCTGATCGACTGCTGAAGTTGCAAGAAGCAACTGAGAATAAAGATGATGAGACACAAGAAGCCGATGGTCTAATGATGCACGAAGTCGTGTATCTCAATGAGAAGAACGTAAAACCAAAGGAATTCGAGTCAGGAAACGATGGAGATCAAATGTGGTACCTCGACAACGGGGCTAGTAATCACATGACGGGAAATCGCAGATACTTCAATCGAATTGATGAGACTATTACTGGCAAAGTGCGCTTTGGCGACGACTCAAGGATAGACATCAAGGGAAAAGGTTCCATATTATTCATAAGCTCAGACGGGGAGAAGAAAGTGTTAGCTGATGTATACTTCATTCCTGAGCTGAAGAGTAACATCATCAGTCTCGGACAGGCCACAGAAGCCGGCTGTGATGTTAGAATGAGAGACAATCTTCTTACACTTCATGATAAAACCGGAAACTTGATAGTAAAAGCCACTCGATCAAGGAATCGTCTCTATAAGGTAAACATGGAGATAGAAGAATCCAAGTGTATTCAAGTATTGACTCAAGGGGATTCAGCAAGATGGCATGCTCGACTTGGTCACATAGGAGTTGACTCGATGAGGAATATGATAAGTAAAGCATTGGTGATAGGTATGCCTAGCATCAAACCCGAGAAGGAACTATGCAATACATGCTTGATCGGAAAGCAAGTAAGGCACCCCTTCCCGCATGCGACAACATATCGAGCAACAAGGATACTTGAACTAGTGCATGCTGATCTGTGCGGTCTGATCACTCCATCAACGGCAGGAAGGAAAAGATATATATTCGTACTCACTGACGATCACTCGAGATACATGTGGTCCATATTGCTAAGAGAAAAAGGTGAAGCATTTGAGAAGTTTAAGAAGTTTAAGTCAATAGTGGAACAAGAAACTGGATCAAATATCACAACCTTACGAACTGATCGTGGTGGAGAATTTACGTCTTCAGAATTCCAAGATTTCTGTGACACAAATGGAATACAACGTCACCTAACAGCACCATACACTCCGCAACAAAATGGAGTAGTAGAAAGGAGAAACAGAACGTTGATGGAAATGACACGGAGCATTCTCAAACACATGGAAATACCAAATTATCTATGGGGAGAGGCAGTAAGGCACTCAACGTATCTCATCAATCGTATTGGAACTAAGACACTAACTTCTAAGACACCTTATGAGGCATTTAAGGGAAGAAAGCCTAACATCAAACACATTCGTATCTTTGGCTGTATTGGACATACCAAAGTCGAATCTCACAATGTGAAGAAACTAGATGACAGGTCTCGAGCTCTTGTTCATCTAGGAACCGAACCAGGGTCTAAAGCATACAGAATGTATGATCCAACCAGTCGAAAAGTAATAGTTAGTAGAGACGTCGTGTTTGATGAGGGAAAGAGCTGGAAGTGGAACATAAATAGTCAAGAAGCTGTCGAGAAACCAGGAAATCTTTCTATTATCTTTGAAAGATTCGGGAATCAAGGTCTACGAGAAGAATATGAGGAGAATCAACCTGATATAATACAGAACGAAGGAGAAAGTGAACACACACCACAACTCGAGGAAGAGAGTGAAACAGAGCAAATAGAGGAAACAAAGCTCCATAGATCAACAAGAATTGTCAAAAGACCAAGCTATCTTGATGACTATATTTGCTTAAATGAAGAAGAAAGCGATCATCTGTTGCTACTAGTAAACGAAGAACCATGGAGTTTCAGAGAAGCAATGGAAGAAAAGGTATGGCAAGATGCATGTGAAGAAGAAATCAAGTCAATTGTCAAGAACAAAACCTGGAACTTGGTCGATTTACCTACAGGAGCTAAAGCGATTGGTTTAAAGTGGATTTTCAAAATCAAACGCAACGCAGACGGTACAATAAACAAATACAAATCCAGACTAGTTGCAAAAGGATATATACAAAGACATGGGATTGATTTCGAAGAAGTTTTCGCTCCGGTTGCTCGAATTGAAACAGTGAGATTCCTGATTGCATTATCTGCATCAAGAGGATGGAAAATCCACCATCTGGACGTAAAAACTGCTTTCCTCCATGGTGATCTAAAGGAGGATGTCTATGTGAATCAACCGGAAGGGTTCGAAGTTAAGGGAAGCGAAGAGAAGGTTTATAAGTTAAACAAAGCATTGTATGGACTACGACAAGCTCCAAGAGCATGGAATGAGAAGCTGAATGGCGTTCTTGAGTGTCTAAGGTTCAGTAAGTGCTCAAAAGAGCCGTCATTGTATCGGAAGAGAGTGAAAGATCAAATACTCATGGTGGCCGTATATGTTGACGACCTGCTTGTCACTGGATCTGATATCAATATGATTCGTGAGTTTAAGAGGGAGATGTCAGATAACTTCGAGATGAGTGACTTGGGCTTACTAACATACTACCTAGGAATCGAGGTCATTCAACATGACGAAGGGATCATCTTAAAGCAGGAAAGGTATGCAAGCAAAATCCTAAGCTCAGCTGGCATGGAATCATGTAATGCAGTACATGCACCAATGGAGTTTGGTCTGAAGATGACCAAAGCGCAAGAAGAACAGAGTATAGATGAGAAGGAGTTTCGTAGAAACATTGGGTGTCTACGGTATTTACTCCACACACGACCGGATCTTGCATTCAGCATTGGATTGTTAAGTCGATACATGCATGACCCAAGGACTTCTCACGGTGCAGCACTAAAACAGGTACTAAGATATTTGAAAGGAACTCTCACACTCGATCTTGTCTACAGACGGATAGAAGAAACGGAGCTGATTGGGTATAGCGACTCAAGTCATAACATTGATGAGGATGATGGTAGAAGCACCACGGGTCACATATTCTACTTGAATGGATGCCCAATCACCTGGTGCTCTCAAAAACAGGAAACGGTTGCTCTATCTTTGTGTGAAGCCGAATTCATGGCTGCCACTGAGGCTGCAAAGCAAGCCATTTGGCTTCAAGAACTTCTTGAAGAAATAACCGAAGAACCATATCAAAAGGTAGTAATCAGACTCGACAACAAGTCCGCAATTGCACTCACGAGGAACCCTGTTTTCCATGGCCGAAGCAAACACATACACAAACGTTATCACTTCATACGCGAATGTGTTGAGAACAATCAAGTGGACGTCCAGCATGTACCAGGAGACAAACAAAAAGCTGACATTCTAACTAAGGCACTAGGAAGGATCAAGTTCAAAGTAATGAGAGACTTAGTTGGAGTTGAAGATGTTAACATCAAGATTAAAAGGGAGAATGTTGGAGATAATCTTGGTGTTAACTTGGGAGCTAAGTAAACACTAATCCTAATCGAGATGTACTTAGGATAGTTAGTTCCGATATGTTTTGGAAACTCTAATCTTTATATAAGTTAATGTTGAGTTGTGACATTAGCTTAAGGGGTTTCATAGATTGTTTTGAGAACTTGAGTTTTGAGATATTTTCTCAACTTAATAAAGAGAGTTATTCTTTATTTGTGATCATATTCAATCCTTGAAACTCAATACGCACGGCTTACTTTTATTTCGTGAGATAATACATATCACGTACATATCTTTGTCGATATCACTCACACACACATATCTTCTTTAAAAAAAAAAAACACACACACATACACATCTGTGTCCGAATGGTTACAGAAACCCTTACACTTATTTAAACAAAAGCAAATGAAAAAACTTCATTTCAAAGACGAAACAGCTTGAAGAACAACATCGGTTTGTACAAATAAAGGACTTGTCCAATCGCCAGTCCAAACAAGACTCCAGGGCCATATCCCATTGCCACTGCTTTCCAGTTCAGCACTTGTTCTTGCTTTGAAGGTTCTAGCTCTTGTGACTCTGGTGTTGGTGATACCTTGTCACTGAAGCAACTCTCCTCAAGAGGAAGACCACAAAGATTGAGATTCCCTTCAAAAGATGATTTAGGCTGTCCTCCAAACTGTGTGCCCTGTGGTATCGGGCCCGTGAGTTTGTTATGTGAAACATTAACGTACTCCAAGAATGAGAGGGTTGCTAGCTCCTGCGGTATTTCTCCAGAAAGTTGGTTCCGAGATAGGTCTAGTGACTCGAGCCTTGTGAGTTTGGCCCAAGAGGATGGAATATGACCAGTAAAATCATTGTTCGATAGGTTGAGCACAATAACTGATTTCAAAAGTCCTATAGATTCTGGAATCTGTCCTCCAATTTTGTTTTCAGAGAAATCAATGGCTGTGTAGGTCACAAGGATCTCTTGCAGCTCCATGTCTATTCCTTTGTTCCTCAAATACAAGGAAGGGAAATAATCATAGACGTAATAATCTCCCATGTACTGCGGCTCACTTTTCTCTTGGGGACTACTGACCAAGGGTTTACTCCAGTTGACAAAGTAATCATGTGGTAGCATTCCAGTGAATTTGTTACGCGATATGTCAACCATCTGCAGTTGTGGAAAGGATAAAGGATGTTGAGGGGAATAGATAGGACCATGGAACATGTTTGATCGTAGAACAATGACTTTTAGTTTTGGTAGATCCTTCAGCCAAAACGGAAAGATGTCAGTGATTCTATTGCTCTCCATGTTCACAAACTCCAGGTTTTTCAATTTTCTAAGAGACCTTGGAAGTTTCCCGGTTATTTGATTGTGGCTAACGTCAAGTGCTCTTAGCGAGCTACTTTTGTCGAATATGTTGGGAAGCCTCCCAGTGAGATTGTTGTTTCGGAGATTCAAATGTTCTATTGATGTAATCAAGCACCGGGGAAATGAACCACTGAAGTTGTTGTGAGAGAGATCAAGGACAAGTAGGTAGCTTTGATTACACAACGAAAGAGGTATGTCTCCTGTGAAACTATTATTTGATACAAGCATGAAGCTCAATCTCGGTGAAATAATAGGAAGAGATCCTTGAAAAGCGTTAGACCTCAGATCTAATATGCTAAGGGATGAATTGAGAAGCATTTTTGGCGGACCTTCAAAGCTACTGAGGACGTTGTGAGACAGCAACAATACCTCCAAAGAAGGCATATTCCATAACCATTTAGGCACTTCTCCATTGAGTCTATTGTTTGCAATGTACAAATACTGCAGCTTCTCTAGGTCTTTAATAAATGTGGGGAACTCGTTGATGCTGCAGTTATCCAAGGATAGTTCTTTTAAATTTGGTGATCCAATATTAAGCCTTGATATATCATTTCCGGAAAGACGCAAAAACTCTAGAGACTTGAAGCCCAAGGAGACGAAGTTGATTGGGTGGGTTGTGTTTTCAAAAGATAGGATGAGGTCATTGAGGTTGGTAAATTTTGAGAGGGGCTCTAGGATTCGACCACTGAGACAGTTATGGCTAAGGTCTAACTGTTTAAGCTTAGATAATGAAGAGCAATTCATAGTTTCAAGAGAGTCGGTGAGATGGTTGCGGCTCAAATCAAGAAATGACAGGGAAGGCATGGTGAGTAGAGAACAAGGAAAGTTTCCAGAAAAGAAATTATTGGAAAGAGATAAAGAAGAGAGCCTTGATAGATTGAGTAGAGGGGAAAAACTGCCAATAAGCTTGTTATCTGAAAGGATCAAGTCCGTTAAACGGTTTAGGCTACTGATTGAGGATGGAATTTCACCGGCTAAGCCCATATCAGAAAGATCCAAGAACTCTAAGTTTTTGAGTTTGCCAAGTTGGGGAAGAAATGAGAACGAGTCGAAGTAGTTGTAAGAGAGATCGAGGTACCTGAGGTGGTGGAGTCTGAAAAGGCTACTATTAGCACTGAGAGTGCCACTGAGACATGCACCATATAAGTCTACTTTCGTCACTACACCAGTCTCGTTATCAAACACAATCCCATCAAAGGACTTAACGTCTTTGCTGGTCCAAGATTTTGTCATTTGTTTTGAGTAAAACCACTGTCTGAAGTCGCATTTGAGGATTGGAAACTCATTCTTAAACGCCATAAGGATCTCAATTTGGTCTGAACGAGGAACGGGTTGTGAAACAAGACTTTTGACAAAGAAGCTGGAAACGAGGACACAAAAGAGGAAACATGAGATGGAAGAAACATGGAAGCACGGTTTCACCATTTGCAAAACAAAGATACTGAAGAAGAAACTTGGTATGTGTGATTTGATTTTGCAGCCAAAACAACTTAATAATTATATATAGAGTATAAAGTATAACGAAGGATAAGAGCCAAAATCACGTTGCTTGACTTTTTAATTGTGTAAGTTTCCATTGTATGGCTCAGAATCTATATATTCCGAACAAGATAAATAACTTACTAGGGGCAAAACACTGACCAATTCATTGTATGTAGAAGTCAGTGGTCATCATATAAATACAAATGTGTATTCCACATTTCTAGCTGGAGAAATGTGGCAACCGACCGCTACTCAAAAGCAATGTCTTTTGCATCACTGAGTCAATCAACCCATACCAACTTTTATGGGAATCGGCTTATTCATGAATCAACAAAGGAACAAAGGCTCGTGATCCCGATCAGTACATATATTCATGATATGTGCTAAATCATACATCAATTTCGATTTATTTTAAATTTTATACATGAACTACTAAAATTAGGCTAAATCATATATTGACCGTTTCACAGTTAGTCCAACATTTATGAACGATGACATGTCAATAACGGAAATTGAGTTATATAATACGATTTAAAATATTTTTTTTCTAAAATAAAATTATTTTAACAAAATTGTTACAAAGGCGATTCAAACCAGAATTCTGGTCAGTGACTAACTAGACCCCAAACCACTGCACCACGAACGACTTTACGAATTTAATCACTACACTATACTATTTAAAGCTAATATATATACATTTTTAGCTAGGATGGACGTTCGGATATCCATTCGGTTTATTCGGATTTTGAGTTTTTGGGATTAAAGATTTTAATCCCATTTAGGTATTTATAAATTCTGGTTCAGATTCAATTCGGATCTTTGTGGGTTAAATTCAAATCTTTGCAAGTTCGATTCGGATTCAAATAACCCATTTAAATTATCTTAAAAGTTTTAAAACTCATTCATAATATTTATATTTAAATATTATATAAATATTTAGATAACCCGTTTAAATAATTTTAATTTTATAAAAATTCATATTTAAATATTTAAATATTACATAATATTTAGATAACCCGTTTAAATTATTTTAAAATATTAAAAAAATCATATTTAAATATTACATAAATATTTAAATATTACATAAATATTCATACATAATACATAAATATTTAGATTATGTATGAATTTAAACCGAACCCGAACTAAAAATTTTAAATATTTATGTAATATTTAAATATAAAATATTATGTGTGAGTTTAAAAATTCAAAAACAATTTAAACGGGTTATCTAAATCTGAACCGAACCCGCAAAGATCTGAACTGAAACCACAAAGATCTGAACTGAATCTGAACCAAAAATTATAAATACATGAATGAGGTTAAAATATTTATCCCAAAAACTCAAAATTCGAATAAATCCAAACCGAACCCGAGTGGATATCCAAACGTCCATCCTGGCTAAAATATATATATATATATATATATATATATATATTAGCTTTAAATAGTATAGTGTAGTGAATAAATACGTAAAGGTATTTGTAGCGCATTGGTTTGGAGTCTTATTTGTCATTGACCCGTATTCGGGTTTGAATCCTCATGTAACAGATTTGTTAAAATAATTATTTTAAAGAAAAATATATTTTAAATCATATTATACAGCTCAGCTTCCGTTATTGACACATCATCGTTCATAAACGTTTGACTAACGGTGAAACGGTCAATATATGATTTAGTTTAATTTTAGTAGTTCATGTATGAAATTTAAAATAAATCGAAGTTGATGTATGATTTAGTACAAGTCATCAATATATGTACTGATCGGGACCGCGAGCCTTCATTGATGCATGAATCGGTCGATTTCCCCAACTTTTATCTTTTGGATTGCTTGACAGAAGTCAGAAGTATCCATCTTTAGAAAAAGTTGATAGACCCACTAGAGAACCTTGATTAACTATGCAAGTGCTACTAAAACTCTCTTTAATTTATGAAGAAAAAAACGTACGCTCTGAAGTCTATAGATATTCTGTATGAATTTTAGCTACGATAGATAATCAGGACTCAGGGATATTTGTTAACATGTATACGCAAAAAAAAACATCCCAATATATAAAAGGATTTCAGGGAGAGCATTGAGAGTGTACACATCAGATTGGAAAATCAGCCAATCATGTGTTTTTAATTGCTGATAAAATATTCATAGCCAATCATTTTGATATGTTAGACTACGACAAAACATATCGTTTATTCTTCTCTTACAGCAGTTCTATCACCGTTACAACCTCTTCCAATTCACCTCTTAATGTCTCCTTCCCGTAACAATGCTCACTCTTTACTGCAACAATCATAAAGCATGCAACTTTTTCGTCCCTCAGTTTCAAACTTTATATATCATTTTGTTTTCTAGCATCTCCTCCTTACAAAATCAAAGAATCTGGGCCTTCAATGGCAAACTTTTTCTACATAAAGAGGTAAAGGAAAACTCCAAGGTAACATACTTCCTTTTGATTTCTGTCCACTAACGAATGATTTTGAAGTCACAATTTCTTAACAAATATAGTGTTGTGTCTGCAGCTGTTAGATACAAAATGAATGCACACTAATTAGTCAAATACAACTACAGTTTTCTTTCATAAGCCTACATGATTTTATGTATGTAGATACTTAAATGCTGCAAGCGATCAAATTACTCTGTTACCACCTAATTATCATAATCAAAAGATTCCATTGCTAACTTGCTACTTCAACTCTACAAGGTAAAAAAAATTCTCTGAAACTCATTACTTATTGAAGCTACATCTATGGTCACTTTAATGGATATGCCTTTTCTAAGAAGTCAGGGAGGCTATAAGAGGTAGTTTAGCTGCTTGAACACAAACTGAAAATACTTGAACAAAATATGCATCGCGGGAGTAGAATCACAAACGCAAAAGGAAGCCATAAGCAACAGATTATATTGACATCGAGCTATTGACATCGGACACTTAAGAGTCTATATCTCTGCGTTTTTCACCGTTTGGACTTATAGGATTCTAGGGAACGTATTTTAAATTTTAAGAAAGATTTAAACATGATTATTAAAAGATTAATAAAAATATTTAATATATTTACATATAATATATATATATAAATTAATGATATTTCAAACAAAAAATAAATAAAAATCTTTCAAAACAAATAAATGATATTATATAGACAAAAAACTTAATTTTTAAAAACTCTAAGGTTTAAGTTATATTTAACATTAAAATTTATAAATTTTATAGACAGACAAACCGCGCGTAGCGCGGTAGAATCTCTAGTATTTTTAAAATGTTAGCTTATGACAGTTATCTTCATCACGACAATTAAAGGTATGACTGATTTTTCCTCTACCACCCGCAAACGTAACTTTTACGGTTGGTAGCGGTTTTGACGTTTTACAATAATCATAAAAAACGTTAGAAATTGCTTCAAACCATTCCCAACTAGCATTTACGATTATGATCGGTTGCGATTAGTAAATAAAATAATTTTTAAAAAATATTTTAAAATTTAAAATTTAAATATTACAAATAAAATATATATTTGTGAGAATATCATTTTATTTTATAAAAACTTTAAACCAAAACTATTCACTATAATTTCTTATAAAATTTCTAACATAAGTCTTGAAAATAATTTTATTAAAAATATAAATTTATTTAAATTAAAAAAATATGTAATATTATTATTAATTATATTCTATTAATAGTTATTATATTTTATTATATTATTATATTTTTTATATTTTTATAATGTGTTAATGTGTTAACAAGAATAATTTATTATTAAACTGTTATAATATCTTATAATCAACTAGTCATAAAATCTGGCAAACACAATAATTTCTAACCGCGGTACCTATTGTAAGAATTTTAATAACGTTAAAAACCACAATAATTACCCATATCTGCAAATTCTCGCAACCGCAACTTTTCAACCAGTGACTCAGTGAGGTCCTAAAACTCATGGGAAAAATGTAACTATATGCCTCAGAAGTGAGATCAGTGCGGTTTGTTCCTTAATACTTTGGCCACGGTAATAAGCTCTTTTTAGTATCGAAGATCAAGATATGATGAAATGGTGACTAGGTGAGTTAGATTGGATTAACAGAAGCAGCCATGGTGAGTGTGATCGTAGGTCAACCAATTCACGAAGAACCAAAATATCTAGTCCTCTGCATCAGCCCTTCTTTGAGGAACCAAGAAAAGCTTAATTAGGCTCAGTGTCTGTTCCTGATAGAAGAAATTGTATAGCCACCCTCTACTAGAAATTTTTGTGACCATTAAGAGACGATGTTTTTAGCAACTCAAAAGACACGTATTGCTTAAGATTTGTGTTTACTTCCTCTCGTCATCTCTAGATTGTCTACTGTGATTATAACTGGACGTGCCTCGTACGTCGGCTCAGCAAGAATAGAAAAAAGAAAGCGATGAATATTAAACGAACATGCATGGAAACTGTGTAACACTTTATATTCCACACAGGCCCCACGTATGAGATAACAAACTAAATCCTACGTTGAATAATTAAATAGAGTGTCTAATATATAAAAAAATGTCTAACTCTAATTAGTACGAGGTATTTTAGGAAGGAACCCAAAAGTAAATCTATGCGGGTCATTCTCTTAGGCCTAAAGTAGACAAATATCATACTAATCGGACAATAAAAAATTAGACATGGACCTTCACAATCCCAATAATTGGTATCAGAACGGTTGATGAGAAATTTTGCAAAAAGACCGAAATACTCTTCAAGAGAATGAATGGTATCCTATGAGTTAGGAATGAGAGGTGTGTGGCAGATATCAAGTCAAAAGATCCTGGAAGTCAATTGTGGGACACGGGATGAATGTGATCTTTAGTTTGAGAGTCTAATATATAAAGAGATGTACAACTCTAATTAGTACAAAACATTTTGGGATGAAAATCAAAAGTAAATCCATGCGAACCTCTTAGGCCCAAAGTGGACAATATCGTACTAATCGGACAATAATGAGTTGGACATGAGATTTCACAATCCCAACAATTAGTATCAGAGCGATTGACGAGAAATTAATCCCAACAATTAGATTTCACCACCATGACGCAACCATATGGGAGTTATAGTTATATAACTAGACGTAATTCTACTAACAAAAATAGTAATAGTTTGCTAATTGTTTAATTTTTATTTATTTTTTTGCATTTTGAATAAAAATTGTTCAATGAAAAGAGACATTTATTCTTCAAAGATTTTAACAGTTTTTTAATATGTTCTGCAAAAAAACTTTCAGACACATTTTTTTATTTTTTGATCTTTTTATTATTTTTTTAAATTACTTCTCATCTCATTAATATCCACCGTTAGAACTGGCCTAATAGAAAGAGTTATACCCACCGAAATTTCAAAAAAAATATATATATATATATATATTAGTATTAGTATTAATATTTAATAATAGAGTTCTTAGAACTATGAAAAGCTTAACCATTTTAAAGAGTAGCCAACAATATTAAAAATATTTTTTTGTGAACCATGATTAAAGGGATGAGTTTAAAGTCCATTTAAAATCTTTAGTTATATATGGGATACTCAATTTCCCTCTAATACAATGTTAGAGGCTGAATTCAATGGAAAAAGCATAAATAAAGATTGAAGCACATGTTTACATCATCCCAAGGTATGTGCTTGGACCTTCAAGAAAGAGATATGTTGAAATGTTATTCTTAATAAATACTTTGAAAAGATACATTTGCATGTGCATGATTGAATTTCAATATTTACTTATATAAGTGTGAAGTGATACCACTTCAATAAGCTAAGACTTGGTTTTGTATACATTCATGGATAAGAACACATGACTTATAATAGCGTCGGTCAAACACTTAAAGTAGTGTGGAAATACGTATTTGTATTACTTCATGTGCTCAAAATGGATTGAGGGATTAATTCGTAAAACATCCTAAACTTTAACATTTGGAATGTGTAACACAATATGATGAGAAAACAATTCTTTGAAGATTTCATTTATGCATGAGTTTGATATATATATTATTTATTTAATAAATCTATCTTTATACTTAAATGAGAGAGGATTGTTGAATATTTAAGTGAAATTTTTCAACCATTAAAGTGAAACATTACAATTGCTTAAATGAACAATTGTAATTGTCTGTGATTGTAACTATTAATGATGAACCGTTGCAACATTTGGTGATAAACAATTGCAGTTGTTGGTTATTAAAGCCTTTGGTAAGAAACTATTAGGACTTTTAACTAACTATTGCATTTGTTGGTATTAATAGTTGTAACTTTTGGCTTACCATTGTAACTGTTGGTACTAACCATTGCAACTCCTAATACTCTATATAACGAGTTGTTGGCATTATCAAATCATAACTTGTAGAACTTGAACAAAAAAATCATAACTAAATTGTTAAATAAAAATAGAGATTCATTTTTCAAAGACCATCAAAAATCTTTGAGAAACACATAAAACTATTGAACTTTATTTGTTATTCTTGTATCTTAGCATAGAAAAACAATGAGTTTGATTTTCTTATTTTTTAAGGGAATTTTGTGTAACCCAAAGACTTGAAATATGGTCAAAGTACTCTTTAAAAAAATAGACTTCATGCACGATTCTATCTATTTTGACAGTGAAGAAATCTTGATTAAGATTTATAACCAAGTGTATAATGGTAAATTGCGACACATGGACGTTAAATATAGTGCAATATGTGAACTGATCATTCACAGGATGATTACCATAGAATTTGTTTGGTCTGAAATTGAATTCGTTTGGTCTGAAAGAAATGCAGCATGTCGTTTGACGAAATGATTAGCTATAGATTTGGTAATTAAGTCTGTTAAAGGGATGCGTTTTAAGTCCATCTAAATTTTTTTAATTATGGAATACTACAAGGAAACATATGCTTAACGATGAAACATATTGTTGTTAGTTCGTCGTTAATCCCTTATTACGAGGAACTGACAACGAAACATGAATCGTTATTAAACATGCGTCGTAATGGATATTTGGTTGTAATTTCATCATTAGTGTTACTAAGATTTATTTTCGTCGTTATTTTAGCGTAAATAATTCACCTTAACATGGACGTAATGTTACGTCTAAGGGTTTTGTTATACTTGTGACGTAAATATCTGATGTACTCGTAAAATAACGCCGTTACATAGATGTTAAAACGAGTCAAAGTTATATATTCAAAAAAAAAAACGAGTCAAAGTTTACAACCATTTAACATAGACAGACGAAGTAATTTGGTCATAATGTTTACGACTAAATTACGTCGATGATCGATGTTAATTGGTCGTAAGATTTACAACCAATTAACATAAATTCTCGAATAAAAAAAAGATTGAAGTAATCAAAAATTTATGAAATATTATAAATTTATGAAATTAAAATTTAATATATAAAATATTTTAGTATCCAAAATATTACAAACTATATATATACGACATAATATCTTCAAAAAACTCGAAACTATGGTCATCAGTCCTTTCCTCCATTTCTACTTTTTCCTCGGCGGTGGGTTCCCGGTGAACGGATTGATGTACAAAATCCAAAGCCCATTGAATCTCTGGGTTCCATGATGCAATGACATTGAACATCTCTCCATGGCCCTCAACCAAGACCGAGTGTCCTCTTGTTCCTCTCAAAGCGTAGCAATAACGTTGTTGGCCACCGTCAAATCCACACGGAGCTGAGAATCTTCTTGCCTTGCAGCATCATAGGCTGATGTCGTCCTTAGAACATCGTTGCCCGAACTGATGCCGATCATCTATCCCTTTTTCTTAGGAACAACTTTTAATTTAATTTAAATAATTAATTAGTAAAATAGTAAATAAAAATAAAATATATGTATATATTTGAAAAATGATTATTACCTCCTTGAAAATATTATCCATTTTTTTGCGTGGATAACTGGATGGGTACGCCATTGGAGGCTTGATGTGTCAATTGGTCTAACGTTCTTCGTTCTGAACCACCACATCGTTGTGGATATTTTTCGATTTACGATCCTCAAACCTCCCTTCTTGTGTCTGATGTGTATCTTTGAAAAGTAGGTAAAAAGACAGTAGTTCTCTTTCCGTAGCGGTCTAAAAAATATAAAATGTTAAATATATTATAATCTTATATAAATAGATATTCAGTAATTAATAAAAACTAATTGAGTAAAAATTAACACTTACAATCTATAGTTTATGTTCAAAATTATGTTGGGCGTAACGTGTGCGGTCGATCTAGACCTAGCAAAGAACGGACTAATTATATTTTATTCGGGGATTAATAGGGGTGTCAATTCAGGTTGGTCAGGCCTGGCCTGGTCCAAACCCGCTAAGCCCGTAAATATTTGAACCCGGTCTGGCCTGGCTCGAAAATATTTTGGGCCTAGATTTCAAAGTTCGGCCCGGTCCGGCCTTTATAGGCTATAGGGATTTTTGGGGTTTTAGGCTTTTTGATAAATAATTTGTCATTGTCACTTTTATCGTTTTAATACATGTGATTTTTCATTAAAAAATCAGTTTCAACTTTATGTCTTTAAATATAAAGTGAATTTAAACAATGTTTTATCAAAAAAATTTTACTTTTTATATGCTTTAAAACCATATTATAAAGAAACTAAATTTAATACCATTAAAATAATTAAATATAAATTAATATTAAAATAATTTATCAATATTAATAGTGTTTTTGATTGTAAGAAGAGAAATTCTCTTGGATGTCCCTTTTTAGTTTATTTTCACAAAAATAGACATCAATGAGGAAAATAACCAAAATAAGTTTTATTAAAGGATAAAATATGCATTTATACTTCTAGAGTTAACTAATCTAGACTTATGGTTTAGAGTTAAATGGTGAATTTTTTTAGATGAGTTTTCAAATTTTATAAAATAAATATTAAAAAATTTAAAATAAAAAAAAAACTATTTTTGTCATTTTATTTTTTGAGGGCTTTTATTGTGAACAAAAACTTAAAAATGCTATTTGAGAGAATTGTCCATGTAAGAATGATAATATTTAAACTAAAATATAAAGTTTCAGGATTTCGGGCTGGCATTAGTCCAGACGGGCTTAGGTCCAAAATATCCAAAGCCCAAATAAACTTAGAACGAAAACCCAATTTTTTGGATTTATAAAACTAAACTCAAACCCGGTAATTTTTAGAGATATAGGGGCTCGGACTGCGGGTTTTGATCCTAATTAACATGTCTAGGGGTTAACATGGAATTTTTTACCTTGGGTTTCACGCAATTTATACTGTTATATATTTTTTAGTTGACCTAAAACCAATAAGTTTATTTAGTGCAATGGTTTCTGTGTTTAAAATATGTTTGAGAGCCTGGGTCTGATGCTCAAATAGCCTATTTGCATTATTTTTGATTTCCTTTAAGAAAGGATATAACAATAAATTTCCTCCATCATTTGTTTTTGTCATTTACATAATTTTCTTTAGTTTTTTAGATATTACACTTTGATTGTTGACCTAAAAGAGTAGAAAACAAGGTTTTCTCGAACTCTTCCATTTTTAATCCAAATATAGATAAATAGCAACGTTCCTTCACCTTAGATCGTTTACTCACTGCTTTTTCGAACTTGGCGGCCGCGTTTAGAACATGGTTTGTACTTTGTAGTGTCACCCCGGCACGTGGAATCTTTCCAAAAGTATAGATCATCATTAAATTTCTATTGGCATCTGGTGTCATTCAGGCTACCAAGCACGAAGCGGACATTCTAACCGAGCGAGGAGCACACCAATATTGATTCATGCTAGTCCAAATAAGATTGCTGATGAAAATAGGTTTCACGTCATCTCATATCTCTAACCACTTCTCCTTCCAGTCAGCAACAATGTTTCTAGGCATAACTTTGATTTATCGTTAAACACCTTCTTCCCCTGTTCGTTTACGCCAATCGACCAATGCTATTTTTGATACAAAAAAAGTAATCATTAAAAACACAAATAATTTAATAATTAAAACAAAATAGATATATTTGTAAAAGTAAAAATAACTGCAAAATACTTGAACCAAATGGTCTGAACGTACTCCAGTGTAGGAGACATGTTCGGATAAGCTTCGATAAAGTACCTTTTGATGGTGTCTGAAACGCTCTGATCTAGGACATTGTCGACGGTGAACCTACAATTTTTTAAGAAATTATGTTAAATAATTATAATAAACAAAGCAAAAATATTCAAAATTATAAAGAACAATTACCAATAAGTGTTTGGCGGTCTATGGGGGTCAATGATGTCTAAACCTTCTCGATCAGGCTATCGAAGAAGAACTTCGATGGTGTACCGAACATGCCGAGCATCAGATAAATGGCAACATCAAGTCCGGATGTATAACTCTGGCAGCAACAGATGCTGGAGCTGCCTCCGAAGCCGGAGGAGGGACATGCTGTGGAGGAGGAGGCATATACGGAGGCAGGGGAGGAGGAGACATAGACTGAGTCTGTGGTGATATTCCTGAGACTGACTCTCAGTAACAAAAATCCGGTGCTGATGCAATCTCCGAGCTAGAAGTTGATGGGTCTCTGCCGGCGAGAAAAGTAGCACCATAATGTAGTCTCCTAGTGTTTTTCTTCTTCATACCAGTCATTTGCTAAAAAATTAACATTTTTAAAATTAGTGATATAAAATTAACATTTTAAAAAATTAACATTTCTAAACTAATTTTATTTCCAAAACTAATTACACTCTTAAACCAATTATATTCCTAACTAATCCCCTAAACTAATTAAAAATTAATATTTTCTAAATTAGTGATATGAAATCAACATTTTAAAAATTAATATTTCTAAGCTAATTGTATTTCCTCAACTAATTTCATTTTTAACTAATCTCCTAAACTAATTAAAAATTGACCTTAATGTGTGCATAGAGAAAGAGAGGAGAGTTTGAACTAATGAGCAACAACAATGGGATGGTTGAGTTGACTTTATATATGAATTTTGGATTCATCGTAATTTAGTCATAACGTTACGACAAAATAAAGACGAACCGCATTTTTGGTTTATGCCGAATTAGGGATGACCCGCGATTTTAGTTTACGATGAATTAGAGACAACTTACATTTTTATTTTACGATGATTTAGGGAAGAATTACAAGTGACAATGAATTAGGGACGATTCGTATTTTGTTTTTACGACCATGTTACAACGAATATGATTTATACCCTAAAATCAAAACATTAAAACCCTAAATCCTAAATTAATAAGTTTATATATATACTTATACCCCTAAAACCTTAATGTATAACATTGCATTTCATATATTAGCATGAATATGAAATATGAATTGATAACTAAACTTACATAATTAAACAATATATATGAGATAATCAATTTAGCCATCATTAGATCCATCACTTGGTTCATCACTTCAATCAACACTTTTTCAAATTTATCTTAATTGTCATCGTCTATTATATCGTCAGGAAAAACTTCATATTCATGGTTTTGCAGATCAATAAGCAAGATTTTATATGTAGGTTGTTCAGGTACTTCCACTTTATTTACACAATCTTGTTCCAAAGGCGCTTCTTCACCATAAATTATTCATCTTCGATATGTAACTTTTATAGCTGATAACCAAGATATTCCAGATTCTTTGATCATCGAATATGAAATAAAATAAAATTGTTTTGCTTAAGATGCCAAGATGAACAGTTTCAAATTTGTTTTACCTTCGTGCAACATAGATATCCACAACTTGAAACTTGTTATACCTAACACCTCTATTGAGAACAAGGTTAAACCAGACACATTTGAAGAGGATACATTTTATCTTCACTAAACCGAGGAATTTGACTTCAGTAATCTCTTTCAAGATCCATAGAAATTTGTTTCACCTTTCACACATTTTTCATGGTTGACTGTTGTCTAACGACTTTCATACTCGTAACCGTGAAAAGTGTAACTTTGTGTGAAATACATAGGTGTTATAGTGACCTTAGAAACCGGGGTTTGAATAAATTCGTGAAACCATGGAAGATAGAATGAATCGTTATAATCAACATGCAAATAAAATAAGAACATGTATATATAAATATATAAAAATTAACTTAATTATAATGTTTAGTATCTGTTATACCAGCATCTTCAACCACTTAACAAAATGATGTTCTTTCCTTTTGATTAACTCATTACTTGTTATTACAGGTATAACTTCTTCAACTGGGTACAAACTCGTTGTTGTTGCAACGTAATCATTAATTTCATTGTTATATATGAACAAATGGAATGAAATTTGAACATATTTAACTTTCAAAAAGCATTATTTCCTTATAGTTTAGGAGTATATACATGTGGGCACTATGATAGTCTTTTGGATTTGACTACCAAACTTTTTTTAGTTTTCCACCTAGACGTTTAATTTGGCAGAAAATGTATGAAACATCTTCTACTGCATATGTTGGCATAACACCACCATCATCATATCTTATTGGAGCTCTTTTCCGGGTCAGCATTTTTGACCCAAAGTAGTACAAAATAAAGTGAGATGTTTCCTCCGCCAAACTACCATCAACTATTGAACCTTCAACCTTTGCAAAATTATTTGCTTTTACTTACAAATGTTTCATGAACACTCATCCAAATACATCCATTGTAATGAAAAAGTTTACGAAGCAATGCCTGGTGCAAGAAGTTGACAACTAAATGTTCTATGACGGTAAAAATGAAATATTTTTTTTCTAGTTTCACATTAAGATTGAGATATTCTCATCAAGTTATTTGACAACATCTTCAAATAAGGTACATGTTCTAAGATCCCTGAAAAGACTCCAATGCTTACAAATATTGTATAAGAATTAGATATATGTATTTATACAAATATATATAATTTAATTCAATCACATATAAGAATTTAATTAGTTACATGCAAGTGTTTCATGAATATTTTTGGGACGAAGCTCCGCCAATGCAAATGGTGGTAGTCGTCGCATTAACACATAACAATCATGATTCTTCATCTTAAAAATATTTCCCCCTATTCAACATATCTTGAGATATTTGAAACAAATCCATCAGAAAAATTAACATCATATGCTGCCCACTTGAACAATGATTCCTTCTTTTCTGATGATAATCTGAAAATGAGAACCGAGATTGTCCCTTTATTTTTTATATGTAACTCACTCCTCAAACATATTGCAAGCAAGTCCAAACTTGAGTTTTTGTTCTCTTTTTTCTTTCATGGTACGTTCAGTAATGTATTGATGATGTTGTCGAAGAAGTTCTTCTCTATATGTATCACATCAAGATTGTGTCACTGAAGTAGATCTTTCCAGTATAAAAGTTTCCAAAATATAGTCTTCTTGTGCAATTATATTGTGTCATGTAACCATAAGACATATTTGCAGAAATATGCCAATTACCCCTTTGCGGACTGTTTTTTTTTGCATCAGAATAGTCAATATCCTTCTCGATTTGTTCTCTAGATAAATATGGTGGAGCGGTATCTTGTACAACCACTTTTGACCTAAACAATGTATTGTTTCTTCGGTACGGATAATTAATAGGAAGAAATATTTAATCACAATCAAATCAACATGTCTTCCCACCATACTTCAGCTAAAATGTGTTTGTCCTTCCCATACAATAAGGATAAGCTAACCTCCCATGGGTTTCCATCTTGATAACATCTCATATGCAGGAAAGTCACTGATTGTTCACAAAATAATCTCTCATACGTCTACATCCATGTTGACCATAATTCTTTCAATTCTTCTATCAAAGGTTGTAGAAATATATCAAATGACCGCTTTGGATGCTTAGGACTAGGTATTAATATACTCATGAAAAAAAAATCTCTTTCCATACACATCTTTGGTGGAAAGTTGTATGGCGTCTGGATTACTGATCAAAGTGAGTATTATCTTCTAGATATTCCAAAAGGACTAAATCAATATATGCAAAGCCCAAGATAAATATTGTGAATGTTGCTAGCAAAATCAAGGTGTATTGAATTCAAGTGTTTCCACGCTTTTGCATATGAGGGAAGATTGATCTCGCCCTCCGTCTGAGTATGTTCGGCATGCCATCTCATTGCTGCTACAATCCTCTATGATTGATAAATCTCTTCAGCCAATCGATAATAGATAAGTTCCACATCCGTAGGTATGGTATCGTATTACGCCAATGTCCTTGCAGTTTATATCGTGGCTTCTTGCAAAATCGACACTCCAACATCTTTACATCTTTCTTCCAGTACTTCATAGATTTATTTATACATACATTTATCATTCGAAAGTAAGCAAAAACCATATATCAATTTATGAATCTCATAAGAAGAATCAACAGACAAGCTATATTATGACAACTCTTTAAGCAACTCAATTCATGCATCCATACGAACTTCAAGTAAATTATGATCAGTTTTGGTATTCATCATTCTAGCTGCCAATGACAATTTAGAAAAACATTCTCTATAATTTTCATAGATTGGTTGATGAGCATATAGCATTTGATAAAAAAAATTGCATCCAAGTTAAATTATTTTACATTATCTACTTTTGTAGCAATTGTGGAGATTAATTCATGAAATGCATATGTAACTATATCATGCATTCTATCATAATCTACCATTACCATATGATCTTCCTAATGATAACTAATTTTAATAAATACAAACTTGAAAAAACACAAAAAAACTCAATAAATATAAAAAATTATCTGAAATAAATAAACCTAGATTAATATTTCAAATACTCAATTCTATATTTATTTTGTTTTTTTCATTGAAATTTCATTATAACAAAGAAATATACATGATAGAAAACAAAGTCGATAATTCACAAGAACTTCGAAGAAACAAAAACAAACTAGGGAATCACAACTCCAGACCATGGAGAAGCTAACAAAACTCAATAAACGGGATACAACAATACAAAATAATTACACAAACGATGCATCAAAGCTTAAGGAACAAAAAAAAAAAAAAAAAAACCGGGTAATCAGAGACGAGCAAAGAATGCGACACTTCAAAGCTCATAAGTCGCACCACAAGGTCAATCAACATAAGTTGGAGAAGACCCAATACAAGGGTGAAGCCGCAACAAACCAATCCCAGATACAACGATAAACCTTAGCAAATAACCATTGATCGAGAATCTAAAACCTACTTTTAATCTTCAACCCGAAAAGTTTAAGTTATTCTTTTGCATCCCCACACAAGGTCAGCCTTACAAAGACATAAACCAAAAAAGACCACAAGAGAAGACTGCTTATTCAACAAACTAAAAGGCGGAGGTAGGATTCAATTTTGGAAGATTGCAATGATCGCAAAGGAGGAGACTCTCATATTACCCAAAGATACAGGATACGACTTACTAACAAAATCAGTGGTGACAGAGGGATCCAACAGACCTTCATGACTGAGAGAAGAAGCCAAAACTACAGAGAGAAACAGCCCAAACCAGAGACGATAGCACTCATGCAACGACCCTAACCGCATATACACACCGACAAGCTGAAAAGAAATCATATAACCTACGAGATCGAAAGCTGCAATCATAAGCAGGAAGATAAAGTGGACGAACCACGCCGTTGATATATAGATTCGGAGCATCCAGTTACATGCATCAAAGAACTCGATTGGAACATAACCTTCAGCCACTCCGCACAGAAGTTTCAAACCAACCACAGCCAAATCAAGATGGAAGAAGAAACAAAGCACCCAAAATGAAAGAAGAACCAAAGACCAAGACTTCTTTGGCGCCAGTAAGAAGTGCCACCGTCGAAAGAGGTGCTTGACATCATCTATGAAATATTTAAATTTAAAATTGTATTATCTGAATTAGAACGATTCCAAAATGGATTTACACAAACTTTTGAATTTGAAATATTACTTCCTCCTTTGTAAAATCGTCGTTTCAAAATAAGTGTCACTTAATAATTTTAATGCTAAGTTTATTAATTTTATATAATATTCTATTTTTTTATTGATTAAAACATGATAATAATATTATATATATTGAGAGAAAATATACAAATTTTTATTTTTTTAATATGTGTCTATAAATCTAAAACAGTAACCAAAATAAAATAGAAGGAATATTGACTAGAACTAATCCAATCATCTATAAAACTAGAATGGAGTCAGAAAGGTCTGATTGGAACTCAAACACTCATACCTAGACTCCAATGGTGATTTCTTTTTTATTTGCATAACAGATTCCTACACTATTGATTATTTTCATTTTGACCCTAAACTTTCCAATTTGCAGAAATCAATTTTCGAATTAACCTTAAACTACTAAAAGATGAAATCTAAACCCTGTTATATGTAAATTAACACACAAATGAACATATGTATGATGCAAATGAGTATTAAAAACCTATAAAAACACAAGACATCTCATAGACGCTACATCAACACAAAGTTGCATTATGTTCGAAAGGATAGCGTAAATGATAGATTCTGATGAACCTGTGTATCACTATTACACGAAACATAGCACACGAGTAACACGAGCATGAGATTTGAACCTAGCAAATGTAAGAACGATTGATTTTCTCTTTCTCCTTCAAAAAAAAACATACAAAACTCAGAAACAGACTTACATCGCGAAACTATAAAAATCTATTGTTGCTTCTCAGGTTGTTCCTCTTCTTCTTGGTCAGGGTTTTCTTCTTCCTCTTCTTTCTTCTCTTCCTCTTCTTCTTCGTCTTCTGCTGGAGGATCATAAGGCATGGGCGGTGGCAATGGTGTCTTCATTGGGCTAAACTTGGGGAAAATATCAGGCCTCCTTCCAGGTTTAGGTCTCTCCCACTCCTAACAGTACAACACAACAAAATTAGTATCATTTCTGGCAGAACATAACCAAGGGAACATCCATTTCTAGTAAGGTGCTGACTTGTAGAATGAGAACAGCAAGCTCAACCATAAGAACATGCTCTTTATGTATCGAACCCCATGTAGATTATCGAGTGTTTATAACCAAAACCAATAAGGAAAGAATGAAAATGGAGGACTAAAAGAATCTACAATCACATAGCTTTTCTAGGGACACATAGACCAAATGATTTCAACTGTGTAGATTCATAACCAAACAGTGAGCTGAGGAATAAGATTTAAGATACAAAATGGCTAGCCTGAAGACCTAATAATGATTAAAAGCTCCCCATCTAGGTTTTCATATAATCTTTTGATAACCAAGGGTTTTAATCCCTGGGGGCTTGGGGGGCATGTGAATACCCAGTGGTCACGAGATAATCTGAGGGTATACGGATTCGAACTCAGATCCCGTAGGATCCATGAAACGCTATGCTACCACCCAAACACTAACGCGTGATTAGTTTTCATATAATCAAACCACATGTAAAAGTAAATAGGTGAAACAAAAAGCAATACAGCATGAAGGAGAAGCCATGAATGAAGTCGAAACATGGAGAATGTAACACAAAAGTGGAAGAAATGGCAATAGCTACTTTGAATCAAACCTTTTTTACTATCAATCACCGATTAAGCATCAAAACGGAATTGAGCTGCGAATTGAAATGTGAAAGTGGAGGAACTTACAATAGGGAAATCGAGAGGATTGCGACGAGTGAGCTTTTCTTCCTCGGGAGCCATAGCCACGACGTGCATCTGACTATTATTTGCTCTTCTAGTCATCCGAAGGCTAGGCGAAGAACGAGGGATGGACGAGAAACCATGGGCACGCGACGAAGAGCAAACAATCGACCGCGAGGAGGAGGAGGAGGAGGAGGAGATCTTCGGAGGGGATAGAACCACGAGCGATGGAGAAGGAAGCAAACTCGCAGAGGGAAGCGACGCCATGGGTAAAATCGATTTTCCACCAACCAAGAATTATCGCCTAAAGCTTATGATGGCGGCGTTTGCGTTTTACTTGCGGGCCTATCGGCTACAGTGGCTTCATTTTGGATGGCCCATTAACAAGTGATAGGGACTAGCCAAGTCCACTTCGGTTTTCGATTGCATTTCACCCTCTTCACTTGGCCACGGGAGGGAATAGGGTTTTGGATGTTTATGGATCGTTAACTCAAGCTATTTCACCAAAATCTCACTAGATGTGTTATGTGTTTGTATAACTCCTACCATCTATAATGAGGTTGCACACCTTATCATGGTCGAAAGAACGTGTATGGAACATATTTTTTCTCTGATCTTGTGCCTCTACATTTGTTTGAGCATTTAAGACCTTTATGATGGCTACCAACTCTCTATCAATAGGTTGTTCACGGTTTCTTCATAAGTTGGAGCTTTTTGTTGCTCATCATCAAACATTAGATCTTCATTAGTTAGAATAAACATGGTCTTTTTGATAATGCATTCATTAGTACAATCATGTCAGTAAAAATAAAATGTTGGAAGTAAAAACAAATGAGAAATTCTCTTAGATAGCCCCTTTTAGTTTGTTTGTCACAAAAATAGGTTTTAAAGAAGAAAATGACCAAAATGTTTTTTTTTTAAGCTAAAAAATGCATNTTTAAAATTAAAAAAAAAAAAAAAAAAAAATCAAAATTTCAAAAAAAAAAAAGTCTATTTTGGTCATTTTATTTTTTGAGAGCTATTTTTGTGACAAAAACTTAAAAAGGGCTATTTAAGAGAATTGCCCAAAACAAAATATTGGAGATGTATTTAAGTAATTAAAATAAAAAAAATAAAAATGTGACTTTAAAGATTTGAATATCTCACCTCAAACATTCTAAAATCAAATATAACCCAACTGAATTACTAGAGATTTGTTGTATTTTAGGGCCGAAATATTACATATTTTACATAGAGCCAGAAGCACAAGATCCTATGGCTTGTATCCATGGCCGATACTGAGCATAGTGTCCAAATCCTTAACACTTGAAACACTTGACATTTCTAGACCAGTTGTTAGTTGTTGGTACCTTACCTTTATCATCTCAGATTTAAGTTGATTGAGTATCTTCCTTAGGGTTATTGGTCGGCTTATCTTCATTGGCATATGTAGGCTTGGAGGAAGAAGAACCGTATTGGTTCCCATTGAAGCATTTTCTCCTGTTTTGTTGTTCACTCAATTCAACCTTATAAAGCATCTCTTTTAGTATTCCACACTCTTGCATCTCCAGACTATATGGGATATCTCGGTTTAATCCATCTTGAAACTAAGCCATAATCGCTTTTGCATCCTCATTAATTTTAGATTTGATCATGAGGTTCCCCATCTCTTGATAGAAATCATCCACACTTTTAACTCTTTGAGTTAATTTTGTAAGCTTCTTATGGAGTTCTCGCCCATAATGGTTAGGTACAAACTTCTTTCTCATCACCTCTTTCATCTCATGCTAAGATGAGATATGATCTTGATCATGGCGTCTTCTTAGGTTAGCTATGTGTTTCCACTAATAAATGACACATCTTTCAAATCATGTAGCAGCTAATTTTACTTTCTTTTCCTCACTAAAATGTTGACACTTAAAGACATCTCCAATCTTCCTTTCCCATTCAAGATAGGCATATAAGTCCTTTTTTCCTCGTAATGAAGGTATTATGAGCTTAAGGCTGCCTATGTTATCATCAGCTTGATCCTCTCCTACTTCAACGGGTGCTACACGCCTTGCTCTTATTGTGTCTCTTGAAATTTCTTCATCATCTTCACATGCATGTTGATCAACATTAAGAACAATAAATGTCAACATAAATCATCTCAGCTCATGATGCAATCCTATTCTCAAGTGCTCCAAGCATGGCGTCAAACTGAAGTTGGTAGAGCACAATCTGCTGGACGACAAGTTTGTCAATGGGTTCACTATCAATTTTCTGATGACTCCTCAAGCAATCTTATTCTCCTATGAGTTCACCAGTGAGCAACATTCAGTTATCTAAGATCTAGAAACTCAACCCCAAACATGAACTAGATAGATAGATTGCAAAAAATTTGGTGTCAGACTGTATAACCAATCAAAGATCTGATTTCTCCTAGATCTTTGACATGATTTCTCTTAGGTCTCTTTGTTTTTTAGATCTTTATTTTCTGTTTTTATTTTGTTTTTGAATGGCCCCGTCTTGACCTTTACAAAAGATAGATAGAGAATAAAGTGTTTAGATGGATATATGTGATTAAGAAGAAACACAAACCCTATAATCCCTTCAAGTGACTCTAATACCAATTGATACGATCTTGGTTAGGTGTACTCGTCTGGATCACATGAAGGATGGGCGGATGGATCACAAGACTACTATAACTTGTAATTATCAAGGGGATTGCGTTGGTGATTGATGGATCCAAAGGTTAGTAACACTTTGGACAAGGGATGATTTCTTCACGCAAGTATGATAAAAATTACTTGAGTTATTTAGCTGCAGCCACCCATGAGTGCAATCTCGTTTAGTGGTGTTTGATGGTTATCACATAAGCATAATGGTGCAGCAATAACACTAATAAGAATAAGGATGTGGACGATACTAAGGAATGTCCAAAGAAAAAACTTGTCGAAAAAATAAGTTAAAACAATTGTTACTAGCGTCTTTGGTATTAGTCGAATAGATAAGTATGGATCAATCATCGGACCAGAATTGGTACTAGGAAATGGTGCGGAGATTGAATATCTGAGAAGAGAGTTAGTGGTTTTGAGTAATTCATCAAGTACTGGGAGAATCGAGAATCAAAGTAGAAGTATCGAGAAATGAGAAATTAAGTCTAAAATGACATGACAAGTAGCCATGGTCGGCATACAAGTGAAGTTGGTCAAGAAATTATTTTTTTCTAATTTTTTTGAAAAGGCTTACATAATATTAGAATGAAATGACCGCGAGTGATTCCAAGTGATTAGTCAGATAATGGGAAGCGAGAATCCAAATGTTAATTAAGCTGCTTGATAAGAACTCGAAATTTCAAGTTAAATTTTAGAAGAATCGAATGGCACAAGAAGGTTCTTCAAGAAATTTAGTGGAGCAGAAAATGTCAACGGTTTAATTAGAACATCTTATTTAGACAAGAAAATAGTCAGGTAATATCGAAAGTGACCATGGTCGGTAGTAAATGATGTTGGTAAAAGAAAATTAAATTGGGTCGAAGAAATTGATTTTCTTTAGCTAAGAAGTACTAGTACGACTGAATATGAATGTGGATCGATTGGATGGAATTAAGCGTGTTCGGATAACAAAAGTTGGACGTTAGATCATCAAGTTGTTTGTGTGCTTCAGTTTCTGTGGATTAGTAAGCTGTATGCCTTCATACTTGTCATGTTGATGCAGCTGCTGATGGTAAAGCTGATGGATACGTGTCATCAAACCGATGAATATTAATGTGCAGTTGTTGCTAATTTTAGCCACCTCCTGCTTGCTCCATGCACCCACAACCAGAGCCTTTACCTTAACCAGATATACCTATAAATACCCCTTAGGAACCCACACCAAATCCCACCATCAAGAGAAAATCCAAGAGTTCTGACCATAGTATCCGAGCGACCCGAGTAGGAAATCTGAAAGTAAAATTTATGACCTTGGTTTTTCCTTTTAGTTTCTTTCTAAGTATAGAAATAGGTATAGATCACAGTTCTGGCTAACGGGATGTTAAAATATTATATTTTCGTTCTAAGTTTCAGGTTTTAAAAAACCGAAATTCTGCTGAATTTTTTTTAGGAGCTAAACCTACTCTGAACCAAACATGACCACCTAACCATAAGTATCAGGTGAGTCTCAGCTAAAATTTTGATTGTTAAGTGTGCAGTTAACGCTTTTGAAACAAAAGTATTAATTGATGTATTGATAGATTGTGCGTTTAAAAATATAATATTATGATAATGATTGATGGCTTGTGAAATATATTTGGTTATATCGTTCAGACCTCAACTCGAGGGGTATAACATATTTGTTATATTGATGTTGAGATGCAATACTTATATGATTGTATTATATCATTTGTGCCTCAGTTCTGATGGTATAACATGTTTGAGTATGATTGTAATGAGATTAGCCATATCCATAGATTTTCGTCGACTTTTGTTGAGGAGTTATTTGTAGTTCCATAACTCGAGTACGAGTGTTGTGAGAGTCATTGGTCCACTTGAATTATGTACTTTACCCAGGGTTGTACGAAAATTAGTTTTGGGGGCTTGACACAAGAACACGTTGATAGAGTAGCTATTGTCGACTGTGTGGTTGCATGATGATACATCCTTGTTATATCTCTTCAGTCAGCCTTTTGAGACTTTGTGACTGTGGCTAATGTGAGAGGTTATGCCTCTTAAGTCGGATTTTGAAACTTTATGTCTAGAGCCAATATGAATAGGACGGTGGATTACCAATGGCAAGAGATAAGCCTCAAAGATTGATGATGATTTAACCACTTGTGAAGAGTAGATGATTGAATTACTTGACTACTTTATCTTTGCATTGCATATAATTTGAAATAGTTTATCTTTGTTGCTTGATAATTGATGAATATCAAAGGGGAAAGGATGATTTAATTGTTATGAAACCTTAATTCACTAAGCAAATTAATTGTTCATTAGACTTTTTATTTTGGAGAAAACTATTAGGATATTTTGGATTACGAAAAAATAATAATAATGGCGTAGTGTTTACGCCTTTTATAAATGAATATGAAAGGGGTACATCTTATATATGTTTAATGTTACTTGAATCTAAATATTATATGAATGGAAAAAAGTTTGTGAAAATGCTTAAGTTCTATATAATATTAATCCATAATTTAAAATTCAAGTTTAACTCGAATTGCAAAACCTTAATTTAAAACCGCTAGAAACCCACCTCTCAGACATTTAACTAGTTTGACATTTGGTAAATACAAATATTTCATAATAATAAATAAACAATATACAAAATAAATAATATATATGTGTATAACTGATTATATATATACATATATTATAAATTGATAATATCTTAAAAAGTAATTAATTATTAAACTAATTTTTATTAATCCAATATATATATATATATATATATATATTACTAACTTTTGAAATTTTTAATATAAGCGTAGTTCACAAAAAACATTTCAAATAATTTTACAAAGATATATATATATATATATATATATATATATATATATATATATATATATATATATATATATATATATATATATATATATATATATATATATATATATATATATATATATATATATATATATATATATATATATATATATATATTTATATTTCATTTTTGTTATTTTTAGGAAAAAAAATCTTAATAAAAACTAAAATAAAATTTTGATAATAGCAATTATGTAATAAATTTAGTTTATTAAAATTATTAATAAAATTGGCTATTGTGAGATATCGTGAGTACGATACGCAAATTTTTTTTTTTTTTTAAATAATGTTATAGAATTTTGTTTCTAAAAATATAAAATGATTTTTTCCAAAATTAAGACAATAATTTGCCGGAATAAAAAAGATCATCTAATGTAGCAACCTATTTTGAATCTGAGATACATATGCATCTCTTATGAAAACTTATAAACTTGAAGCACCGCTTCGTATGTGTAACACGAATCGTTGGAGCTATTTACATCCCAAGTGGCTGGTCATCTACATATATAGCTGGCAAACGAAAATGTCTAAAATAGTGTGCCAAAAATAAGGTATAGTTTAGTTTACAAAAAAGGTATAGTAGTATATATTAAGATTCGAATGGTATCAAAAGAACCATACCTAATGAGTAATGATGGACCACCACCATCCAAAAAGGATAAATTATTACCAATATAAACATACGGCCCATAATTAATATTAGGACTTGGCACTTGAAGAAAAAAAACTAATTGATCGGAAATGACTAGCCAGCCAAAAACGTTGTAATCAAAAGAAGAAGAAAACACACATCAAAGAATTTCGATAGCTGATGTTATATCCATTCAATACCCTCAATACTTGTGTAAGCTGTGTCACATTATTTGTATTATATAGCTGTTTTTATTAGTTAAAATGTGTGATATAAATAATTAATGATGTTTTATTTATTTGTGTATTTAATTTTAAAATAATAGTTGAGAAAAAATAATAAAAATAATAAAATGTTAAATAATACTTCATCCGTTTCATATTACTAGTAGTTGTAGGGAAAAATTTTCGTTTCAAAATAAGTGTCGTTTTAGAGTTTCAATGCAAAATTCACTAATAAAATTTTCTATTTTATTTTTCTATTGGTTGAAATATGGTTAGTTGTATAGGTAATTGTGTTTTTGTTTTGGAAATATACAAAATTATATATATTTTTTAATATGTATGCATAAACCTAGAACGTGACAAGTAATATGGAACGGATGGAGTACTAAGAAAAGAAAATGTTATGTAAATTCTTTCTATTTTTTTTTCGTTTTGCACCGATAATCATGGTTGTCACCCCTCAAAACTCTTGTACTGCCCAATTATTATTATTAACCATTTTACTACTGTTTCTTCACAGAACATTTAGCAAGATACTGCTGCTATACATGTGATCTAGCGTTGGAAGAAAACAAAAACTCATATGATATGAGAATTACAAGAAACTAAAATAAAGTGAAAAGATAGCATCAAGAGACTCAAAAGTCTCAACAACCTCTAAGATATTTTCTTCATCCACGGATCTCTATAAAGTTTGCCTTTAATTATAGCCAGTGACAAAAAGAAGTACTACATACATAGATAAAGAGGGCCAACATTTGCATTTAACTTATATATTTAATTCGATAAGAGAACATACAAAAAAGAAGAAGAAGAAGATCTTTCTTCTTTAGCTATTTGAATCCGTTATTTTATCTCAGGGTTTATATTATGCTCATGGATCTCTTCTTTACTGGTTATCAGTTTTGAACAACTTATATTTGAGAAAATGGCAATAAGAAAAATGTTACTAAAAATATATTAATGGGGAATGTTACAGGTATCTGGAAACACTGAAAACGAATCACCATGCATGTAACATCAAACACACCTTAGTTTTCTTGTCACTATTGCTAATAAAGAGCCACTTGACTAATAGGAGTAGTAACAAACATTTTTCAGTTTTCTTTCTTTTATTTTTATTTTTGTTCAAAAAAGTTATTTTTCAATTTTCTTTCTTTCCAACCTTTTTAAGTGTTAAAAGCAGTTAAATCATTTGTATTAGTTTTTGAAATTAATCCACTAACACAAAATTATATAGATATCTAATTTTAAACTATAAATAAAAAAATTCTATTAATATTTCATCGGTATGTATCTCAATAACATGAAACACTCACATCAAAATCGTTCATTTTAAAAAATTGGTGTGTATTTCTAAAATATTTTAGATTCCCACTAATAAAATATTTATACTAAAAATAAACACAGATATAATTTTACTTTAAAAGTATTCAATTCATAAACTGTTAATAATGCTCTTAATAACTACAATTTTCATAAAATTATGTTAAAATTAATATTCATCAATTCTCTCAAAATATTATTTTTAAATTTTTGTCACTTAAAGAATTTTTAAAGAGAAAATAATCAAAATAAATATAAATATATTTTTAAAGTAATTTTATAGTTTCGAGTTATATATTTTTTAATTAGAATTTTTTTTATAAGAAAAATATTTTTTCAAAATTTGTTTTAATATTTACTTTTAAAAATTTTAAACCTCAAAACTTCACCCATTATTTTAAACTATAATTTTAGATTAATTAACTCTAAATATATATATATATATATATATTTATTTATTTACTTATTTAGTGAGACATTTTAGTTATTTTGATTTTTAAGATTATATTTGTGACAAAAAAGTTTTAGGGATATTTTTCATTAATATTCTCACACAATGTATATAGTTTAATGTATATAGTATTTTCTTACAAAATTGGAATCGCATTCCCAGTCCCCATTTATGTCAATCGGAGGAGACAACAGGCAAAAGGTGGGCGCGTGACGACACAGACGCGCTGCAGCTGGCAACAGCCAATTTCCCTCACATTCGTTCTTCTCCTTTATATCTTCACTTCACCACTCTCTCTTCCCTCACACTCTCAACAATGTCGTCGCCGGCGATTATCCTCTTCTTCACTCTCTTCTCCATCTCTTCTTCACTTGCTCTCTCTCAGACCAAGAAACCCACGACTCTTCAAACCTTAAACGTCCCCGCGGCGGAGATAAAAATGGTGAACCCTAAGCTCCCGCCGCGGAGTCTCTCCCTCACGTCGTCGAAGAGATACGAAGGATCCTCCGATCTTGTCCATCTCCGGTACCATATGGGTCCGGTACTCTCTTCTTCCCCGATCAACATCTACGTTATATGGTACGGACGGTGGTCTCGGCCGCACAAAGCTCTCATCAGAGATTTTCTCAACTCGATCTCCGACGCTAAAGCTCCGTCTCCCTCCGTCGCGGAATGGTGGCGCACGGCGACGCTTTACACCGACCAAACCGGAGCGAACGTCTCTCGTTCGGTCCTCATAGCCGGAGAATACTCCGACGCGAAGTACTCTCACGGTCAGCACCTCACGCGCCTCTCTATCCAAGAAGTCATCGCCAGCGCCGCGAGATCCGCTTCGTTCCCGGTGGACCACAAGAACGGGATGTATCTCGTGCTGACGTCACACGACGTCACGATGCAGGACTTCTGCCGCGCCGTGTGCGGGTTCCACTACTTCACGTTCCCGTCGATGGTTGGCTACACGATGCCTTACGCTTGGGTTGGTCAGTCGGGGAAACAGTGCCCAGAGGTCTGCGCTTACCCGTTCGCCTTGCCGGGGTACATGGGTCACGGTGGTCCTGGAGAGCTCCGGCCGCCGAACGGAGAAACTGGAGTCGATGGAATGGTGAGTGTGATTGGGCATGAGCTGGCGGAAGTTGTGTCGAATCCTCTTATAAACGCTTGGTACGCCGGAGAAGATCCGACGGCGCCGACGGAGATCGGAGACTTATGCGAGGGGCTCTACGGAACCGGCGGAGGAGGAGGGTATATTGGTCAAGTGATGCAGGACAGAGGAGGGAAGACGTTTAATATGAACGGTAAAGGAGGGAGGAAGTTTCTGGTTCAGTGGATCTGGAACCCCAATCTGAAAGCTTGTTCTGGTCCTAACTCTGTGGACTAAGACAGAAGCAGATGAATGTTTGTTTGTTTGATGATGGTGATTTGTGTTAATCACCATGATAATGATGAAATAACCCTTGTATTAGAGTTAGGTTAGTAGTGGAACATTAATTATTTCTGTTGAGTTTTGTTTTTTTGTTTGTTTGATATATAAATTTCAAAGAATGCTTATACTGCTTTTTGCGATGTCTGAATGAATCTTAATTTCAAATGCTTTTCAGTATTGGTCCAATGTACAGAACTTTTTATGTTGGGGAAAGCTAAAAGTTTGAATTCAAATTCTTAGATATTTTTTCTCTGCAATTATTTAATGCTAATCTGTTTCAATAAATGTAAGTGTACGATAACAATAACCTACATGTCGGATTGAGAACTGATGACAAACGAATCTTAAAACTCTTACAAGGTTCTAAGATTGTTAATTAATCAGTTTAGTTGAAATTAGATTTTGCTTGTCGGATTATATAGCAATCATTCATGTTTCGATTTAATTTATTCTAGTATTCGTAATATACGGTATAACCTTCTTCAAAATGTGGCGGTTTACTTAAATTTGTTGGTATAAATTATAGATTCGGAACCATCGGCAATGCTTCTCCTACCAAATCAAGCATCTTAGTGTTAGTGTATTCACAGATGTCGCAATGTACTAATAAAGGCAAGGAAAAGGACTTTAAAAGACTCTACGTGAGTGAGTGGTAGAGACAATCGAGAGAAGGTGTTTTGTGAACGACAGACAGCTAAGAAAGGGACCCAAATTTGAAAAACTACAATCATTACCGATGTCAATGGAAACTGCATTTTATCACTTCAACCCTTCTTTCATGACAGCTAAATTGTTTTTGTAACAGCTTTTTTTTTTTTTTTGCCTAGCTATCTCATAATCATCATTCATGTTTCCGCAATCCATGTTGAATTGTTTATCATTCGTTCTTAACAACTAGTCTATGACTGTTTATTATAGGCATGTTGTCAAAGTGGGCCAAAGCCCGTAGAGTTTGTCCTCTCACCCATCATGACGGCTGAAATTTGAATCAGGGTGGGTGTGGATTCGGTTTTTAACACCTTATGCTTAACCAAATTTTATTTACCCACGACAAATATGGACTATACTCAGTACACTATACGAAAAGGATAACAAAGTAAAACTGAAGAAATTAGATTAAGAGGTAAAATGCAATATACTAGTTATCAGAAAATGGAAGACAATGTAGATGCTCGGTCTCTCGATGGTGAAAGTGGTGGCATCACTTTAAGCGGACTTTGTAGCTTCTTTGGATTAGTTTTCCATCTTGTCGGGTCTATTAAGAGGTATGCTGATCTTTCTAGTTTTAATTCATAGTAGCTGATGGAACTGAAGAATACGAAGAGTGAAAATCGAATTATTAATAATTATTGCAATAGTTGAATAATACTCCCTCCGTTTCAAATTACTTGTCGTTTTGGAGTAGAATTTTTGTTTCAAAATAAGTGTCGTTTTCGGTTTTCAATGCAAAATTTATTGGTAATATTATCTATTCTATTTTTCTATTGGTTGATATATGGTTAGGTATATTGGTAATAGTGTTTTTATTTTGAAAATATGTAAAATTAAATGTTTCCTTAATTTGTGTGCATAAACCTAGAACGACAACTAATATAAAACGGAGGGAGTACACATTATAAATTGGAGTATCTGTTACTGACTTACAGATTTTTGGGTTATTTCAGTTTCCCCAATAGTGCTTATTTCTTGTTATTTTAAAGAAATTGACCGAGTAATTATTAATGTACTCAAATAGAAAGTAAGGGGCTGCAAGTCTGGTTTGCTGCAACAAATTAATTCAAGCAAGTGTTCTGCTACTCAAAAAACTGATCTCTTGTTTAGTTTAACAACTAAAAAGTAGAGATTATCACAAGGTGTAAACATAAAAGAAGATTTTTTTTTGTTTCTAAATAAATTTTACATTCAATTCAAAAAAAAAGTAAGGGGAAGAGATTCTCTTCTTTCTACAAAACTCGTTTTAGATTAAGATTTTTTTTCTGTGATTGCCTCCACCTCTTTTATGTCATTAAGGCAATGTGAAATGCCTCACCTCTGCCTTTTTTGCTCCCATCAATTTCTCATTTGTGGGAAGGTTCTCAAATCGGGTTTAGTATTACTTCCAAATCTATAGTTTGTTTGCACGGCGGTGGGTAGTTGATGGTGGGTAGTCAGCTGCGGGCTTTGGTGTTCATCCTGTCGCTGCGAGGACCAGCGGTGGTGTTTGCTCTTTCCTTCCTTTTGTCTTCTCGGACATTGTTTGGTTTGTGGGCTACAGTGTGCGGGAACCAAAATTCACACTATCAAATTTGTAATGAAATGTATAAATTTCTTTGAAGGTATGGATTTTTTTCATAACCACACAAACATGAAAAAACGAAAAAGACAAAAAGAGATATGTAAAAGCTTTTATTGATTTTAAACTGAACCTTATGAAATGCAACTTACACACCCCTTTCAAAGATCAAACCAAACGTACTTCAATTTACAAAGAGTTGGAACAAGAGACTGAACTGCTTTTGTGACGCTAGTCTAATAATCGAGTGAAACCACTAGAAACCAAAGCATGTAAAAAACAAAGCCTAAGTTTCTAAGTTTCTAAGTGCAAATAGTTTATGTAGCTAAAAAACTCTTTTCTTTATTCTATGCCCCACCCCTGTTTATAAACTTTCCCAAAGTCGGCCAAATTTCCTTTTTCGGCAGATTTGTATCTTTCGTTTCTTTCCATTTTGCCTTAATTTTTGAAATTCGAGTTTATCCTTCTCAAAAATATTATATTTTCTTGTATTCTTCCATTATCTTCTCCAAGTAAGGGTAAACTGTCATTATCATTGATCTGCTTCGTGCCTAAGTTGTAAGTGGGCTGTGTCGTGTTGTCTGTGGCCACCTCCGCCTCTCCTCTGCCGTTACGGCGGTGCAAAAGGCCTCACCTCTGACTCTTTTGCTCCCATCAATGCTCCATATGTCGAAAGGTTCTCAAATCGGTTTTGGCCTTACTTCCATATAAATGGTTTGTTTGCATGGCCATGGGTAGTTGGCGGCATGCTTTGGTGTTCTTCCTGTCGGTGCGACGACCAGAGGTGGTGTTCACTCTTTCCTTCCTTTCTTCTTCTCGGCTGTTGTTGGGTTTGTGGGCTACGGTGCGTAGGAACCAAAATTTGCACTGTCAAATTTGTAATGAAAGAAAACATAACTTTCTTTGAAGGTGAAGATTTTCTGTGTAACCACACAAACATGAAAAACGAAAAAGATGATAAGAGATGTGAAAATGTTTATATTGATTTCGGACTTAACCTTATGAAAGGCTGCCAACGTACCACTTACAAAGAGTTTGAACTAGATATCGATATCGGACTGCTTTTGCAATGTTAATCATGTGCAAGCAATAGAAAACAAAGTACGTCGAAAATAAAGCCTAAGTGCAGAGAGTTTCTATGCGAAAAAACTCATTCTTTTCTTCTCTGCCTCGCCCATGTTTATATACTCCTCCAAGGTCGGCCTAATTTCTTTTTCCCGCAGATTCATATCTTCCTTTCCTTCTATTTTGCCTTAATATTTGGAATTCGAGTTTATCATTCCTGGAAATATTCCATTTACTTGTATTCCTCTATTATCCTCTCCAAGTAAGGATAAACCATCATTATCACTGGGTCACTTCATGTTTTAAGTTGTAAGTGGGTTGTGTCGTGTTTAAGCCGTTTTGGGCCATTTTACGACTTACACATTCTTACAATATTTCTCAGAAAAATTGTCAATTCGCTCAAGATTGTGGTTTTTGTGTCGTTAGTCTACGAAATGATAAATATCATTTTATTTTGTTGGAAAATTTCTGGTGTTCCAGTTAACAATTTCCGACTTGAAATTTAGCTAAACTTTACGAGAAAACAAGGTGTTTCTTGTTTTCTACATAAAATCTCAACAACAATTCTGTTTGCAACGAAACAAAGAATGTATCAGACATAATTCACATATGATGAATATGATTAACAAAGCTTATGGGAAACATGGTGAGGCTATGAGAAAGAGAGAGGATGATGGGCGGTGAGGTTTGGTGATGAGGCCATGGAGAGGAGCTGAGGGCGATGACCTGAGATAATGAGGGAGAGAGAAAGCCTCATGAGCGATGAACATAGTAGATTATGTAGAGAAAAAGCCTCATGGGCGATGAGAATGGCTGATGAAGGAGAGAGAAAGGTGTTGGCAATGAGCTTGGGGAATCGGGCGATGAGCTTGGGTGATGAGCTCAGGGCCTCGGGGGATGAGCTTGGGCAATGAGCTCGGAGCCTCAGGCGATGAGCTTGAGAAATGGGCTTGAGAAATGAGCTCGGACGATGAGGCCATGGAGAGAGCTGAGGGAGATGATGCTGGGTGATGAGTCCATGAAGAGAGCTGAGGGAGATGATGATGGGCGTTGAGGGCAAGTGGGAGGAGAGGAGAGAGAGTGTTGTAGGCGATGAGGGCGTTAATGTTCCTTATCTTGTCTCTTTCGTTCCCCTTGAGAGTTTCATATGTTTTCAGAATTGTTATTGCTAATATTATGAAAGTGTTTTCGTAAAAATTTTCCAAAATTTGTTTTACGGAAGATTGTTTCATAAAACATATTTTTGCTTGTTTTACGAAAGATTTGCGTTGAAAGTTTTAAAAGTTTATTTTACGGAAGACAGTTTCGTAAAATTGTGTTATTTCTCGTAAAAACCTCATGAAAGAACGTTTTTTCGGATAACTCTTGTTTGGACAAAAATCTCTTTATATTATTTATGGAAAAAATATGGAGAGTTTGTTCTATGTATCTTTGTCCAAGCAGGCACAGCATATGGAGAATTGTTATCTCGATATTTTTGGCTCGTTCTTGTAAATGATATAATTCTTGGGTGATTTTCGCTGTTGATTTTGCTATGACCGATTTTGACCCCAACAATTAGCCTCTAGCTCATGAGAATTGTGTGCAATTTTTACAAGGTAAAGATAAGGGTTTAAATGGAATCAATGGCTAAGTTTCACCTTTCCGATCCTGAGATTTTCTGAAAACATATTGAATGTCAAGCAGATACACTTTTTACCTCCACATAAGAAGTGGGCGTTCTCTTCATTCTCATTTGGTTGCTCATTTCTCAACAACTCTTCTAAGGAATAGAGAAAATTCCTTGCTCTTTCTTTGCTTTGCAAAAACTCATGTCTCAACGTCTCTCGTCAGTTTAGGTACAAGATTGACAAGGGATTTTTCATTTAAATCGTGATTCTGAAAGTGAGTTTAACGATCCGACTCATGATCATGTTTCTCGTGAGGAAGCTCGCGAGGTAGTTGATGTCACAGAGATCCCTTCTTTGTCCCCGAGGAAGATGCAATGTGTTGGAGGAGTACTTACAATATCATAACTCCTCCTCCTTTTCCATTGGTTCTAAAGAGAGCGAGGAAGTTTGATTGGATCCCTGAGGAGTCGAGCGGGCATGCTCCTGAATTTCTTCAGACTATCTGAGAATGCTTTTGAAATCCAGATAATGTGATCTTTCGGATTCGACGATCATAGGATTATGCGGAAAGTTCTCTGTTATGCTTCTTCACATCCTAAGAGGCTTGCTTTTGATATATGTGCTTCCTGATTCCCACATTAAGTTCCTGATATTAGAGTGTGATTGTATTGGGGTTGCGCCTTATATAGGCTGCCTATGTACCCATTTTGAAGGGATTAAGCCTTTTGTAGTTCATTTTAGAGTTAAGGTTCGTACGACCTGTTTTCCAGTGGGACATTTTCAGCCTAGTTATGAATCGTTTTAAAGACTTTCGAGCATGATGCTTCACATAGCATTTTATGTTGAACCTTTGTTGGCCTTTGTGGGACGTTTCAGATTTTGCTAGGATTATCGTCACTTTAATGGTTAACGCATTGTGAAACTACATGTTGAGAGAAAGATTGTGAGTTGTCATCTCATTTCTAACGACCAACGGACCGTGGTACTTGGAGTTGCATAAGATGAGAGTGTACGAAGGCTTTCCATTCGCATAACCTCATAAACGTCCAAGTACTAACGAAGAGACAAGTTTTGGAATCTTATATCGGTATCTTGATACTATGATTGGAGATATTAGAGACCAGTGGGCTGGGTTTAGGGGAATTCCTAGGCTTACTCTTGTTTTAAGGCTTGCAATAAATTTTTTGACCTAAATCACCCATTGCGATTTCAACCTGATTCCATCCTTGCATTTGAAGTCTGAGATAAGTTTCGGCTCAAATGACTTATTTTGATCGTGGAACCGAGCACCTCTTTGAGATAAATCCCAAAAGATACTAACCAAAATTTTAGATTTCTTTTATAGCGTGTTATTATCCTCTTTTCAGATTTTCGACATCCTCTTTATTGGGGGGGGGGGTGGAGATGGCTAATTCTGTTTAAAACGTTAGAGTTTGTCTGTTGTGCTTAACAACATACGAGATTATAAGTTTTGAGTGCTTATCGTTTGGGTTTGAACCTTCATGAAGGGTGTGTTTTCAAAAAATAATAGTATGCGTGATTGTACGAGTTTAAGAGGTGAAATTTTTATCTAGGAATGTGTTTTACGTTGAAAGCCAATTCTTTGGGTGTTTGAGACGTCTAGCGGTACTGAAGACTGGTATTTCTTTCAAGTAAACATTAAATTTATGAGAACATGTTCAAAGAAGTTTTTGCGTTGTCATGAAGGAAATTTTTTGACCTTGTGGCCGAAAAACTGTTTTCGCATGTTGCGGAAGGTTTGTACAAATATTTGTGGCCGAAAATTGTTTGGAGCTTGATGTTAAACCGTTTGGTTTATGATCGATGAAGCTGGACCGAGGGGTCACGTAAGTATGTACTAGGGAAGAAGTGTATTCCTTCATGGTTCTTTACAAGGATTTGGCCTTCATGGATTTTTTGTGTAGTTTTTTCGAAAGAACATTTCTTATAGCTCTAAGAGCTTTCTTGCGAGAGTTCTTCTGTATGATTCATTTCTGGTCAAAACATGCCGATTTGAACTTCTTTGTGAAGCATGTGTAACTTGGTCGATTGATGAGAAGTTCATATTTTCCATTAACCGCTTGATTGTTAGGGCTGATTTTTGTTAAGAAGACTTTATCGTATGATTTCCGTTTTTTGGACTATATGAAAGTTGTTTATGTAGTTATCACTTGGCATTTCTATAAGAATCGTAGATTGTCTCTTTGCCGTCAAGTGATTAGATGGAGTGTTGGTTGCTTAAGTGTTTTCACTGCAAGTAAACACATGTATAACGACGACGGTTTTTGTGGTTATTTCGTCGTAAAATAGACTTTACAACGACATAACCACAAAAGCTATTTCCTCGTTAAACATTCGTCATAATGTATATTTCCATGCTATTTCGTCGTAATGTAACAAGGAAAGGTTTCGTCGTAAAGTAGAGTCAAAGATTTCATCATAAAAGCCACGTAAACTTTTTGCTCGTAAGGGACACATAAACTATTTCCTCGTAAAGTACACGAAATCATTTTCCTCGTAAAGTAGATGTTTGATTTCATCGTTCTTTACATGTAAATTTTACGACGAATCTGTGTGTCTTTCATAGTAAATTCCTCATTTACTATTTTTCAATTTCTTCGTTAATTAGACGTAATTTAGCTGCAAATTTTGTTTTGATTCTTTATTTTCTACAATAAAAAATATAATCAAATGTTTTTTCAATTTATTTCAAAATTATTAAAAATATAAATAATAAATCAGTAAGAAAGTATTTTATAAATATTTAAGTTTCAAATTTATAATACAATAAAAGGGAAAAAACTAAGGGTTGTTGTTCTGCATCTCTTGGAAGAGGTTTTGACTTCTCCTTTCTACTTCTTCCTCATCCTTCTGTGTGCGGGGATGATGCTACAACTACCATGCTCACTAAACATCTCTCTGTAATGAAGTGTAAGCTTGTTCTTTCAAACATTCTGGAAAAAAAAAATTCTTTATTAACCATCTAAAAAGAAAGCATATAAATAGATTATTATTAACATTTAAAAATCATCATCTTATGTTATCAACAAATTCCATAAACCTATCTACAAATTCCCTACACTAACCACCTAATCAACACTAATTACCCTAAACTAACCACCTAAGCTAAACTTGAGAGAAAGTAGAGAGGAGTACCTTGCTAGGAGGAGGAGATGAAGTGACTACGAAATGAGAAGTGAGATGGTTCGGGTATATATAAGGAATTAGATTTCTTCGTAAAATCCTCGTGATGTTACGAGGAATTAACAAGGCTCGTGTTTTCTTTTACACGGAATTAATAAGGCCCGTGTTTTCTTTTACGAAAAATTAACAAGACCCACATTTTTATGAGGATTTTGCGAGGAAATGTTTTTAAATTTCGGACTGATGCATCATTGATATATATAATTTGGTTCCAGGTGGAATGAGTCATTGTTTTTGTTTTAGAAGATGTCTTGATTAGTCCAGCTAAGATAACTGTTTCGGTTAGCAATTTGGTCAGTTCCTGAGAAAGAGATTTGAAAGGCAATTTGATTCACTGTTAAGAAAACATTGTGGATATATTCAGTGTGTCAAGGTCAAGAATGGATCAGACCAGTTAACAGTAAAAGGTGCATCATAAGGAATTATGTAAGAGGAATCTTACATAAGGTAACTTGTAGGCAAGACAAGTGAAGTGACATATGTATCACAAGATTACTGCAGTGATGTTGATACAGACGACCAAGCAAATTGTTTTGTTTTAGATCAGAGAATAGTGTGATGCAAGTTAAAAATTTGCTGAATTACTTAGTTAAATTGAAAGGTTGAAAGTATCAAGAGAGACATACTGAATATTGAGCTTTGACGATGAAGATGGATGAGATGAACCAAAGGAAGAAATTGTTTGGAAAGATTGCAGGGACTGGTCTTACTTGTTATCCACAAACATGCTCGTCTAAAGCTCAGTTCTAGGAGCTGAAAGAAGTTCCATGAAAACTGTAAATGCAAGAAAAGCATGTTGCATTTCAAAGGAAAGAACAAGTGATGTTTTTCGGTCATACTTGTTTGCATCACAAGAGTATAATGAGGAAGTTTCCCCAGGTATAACATTAGCTAATGATCAAATACTCATCGGTTTCAAAGGCGTGTGCAAAGGTTGTTTAATGAGTCAAGAAGGGTTCTAGGACCTAACAAGGTTTTTTGTGATGGCAAGTGTTTCAGGTACGAGACATCTCAATACAAGGAAGGGTATTGGATAAATGGATTAACAGCTGCGAAAAAGAGATATTCATGATTCTAGATAAGATATCCAAATTAACCAGTGAATAGGAGCCTAAATGTATCAGGAGTTATATTTGTATGAGGCTGGTTTGGATTCAGCTAGTAGTTGGGGTTAAATTAGTGGAGCCTTTTTTTTTGCATATTGCTTGAATTCAGGGTTTGTATGAAAAGTCTTATTTGACACATAACAGTTTGAATAATTCACAGATAAGTCAAAGGCAGTTTTCAATAAGTTGAATAAGGGGTTGTGTCAAAAGTCTTCCTGATGGGTTCCATTATTAGTAACGGCGGTACATGTTTGGGTTCAAGACTTGAAGCATATATGGTTATGGTTTTCTGCAGTTGATTTAGAGAGAGATTGGTTTAAGGCTCAGTGCACATGGGCATAATCAAAAGGCTAGCACTGAAAAAGGACTGCAGACGGATCAATGTAATAATCAAGCTGATGGTGGTTACTAATGCAATGGTAAAGCATGATTGATGAAGAAAGAAAGGATCAATGACGAGTTGAGCTTGACACAAGATGTGTAGCAGCGAGTATTACAACTCAAGAGGAGACATGAGAGTGTTGATAACTCATACAGTCAATGGGATTGACACATGTGAAGTTCATCAAGCGTGATGTCTATTTCATTGATAGGTCTAAGTGAATTAAAGTGTTTATTCTACTTAAGTGTTTGTTGTGTATAAATGCAAACTTATGCAGATTTAGAAAAGATTATGAAGACTTCAAGTTTGGCTCAAGATGAAGATTCTGAGAATATGATCTAACTTGAAAATTAGCTAAGAAAGGAAGAGAAGAAGAATAAAGAAGAGAAATAGATCTGTTGTGTATTAAAGACATTGGAGGAGCCAGAAAGTTAGACTAAGTCCAAAAGGTGTAGAAGACTCTTAAGTGCGTTAGAGGATTTGTGGTTACACGTTTTCACCACATGCGGACGATAAGGTTTGTTAGACTGACTCTATTTTTTTGGTATAAAAACAGAGGTTTGTCTCTTAGACCATGATTATAGGGGGTTCTTAGGGGGTTTCTTAGGGGATAGGTCCCATGAATAGTGTAAGAACCGGTTTCAAAAGTTGTTAATTAAGAACCGGTTCTTATGATTTTTTTTTGCACTGTTCGCGGGCCCCACTAACACGTGGCGACCTGCGATTGGTTTATTTTTTAATATATATTTTTTAAAAATCAAACAAAAAAAAAAGTTAAGAAACCCATATGGGTTTCTAGGGTTAATCATGCCCTTAGTTAACCAAAGCCATAATGATAGGGCTTCCATGGCGTCTTTTAGAAAGATGTTGTAAACTAGATATGTATGTCTTATTCTACTCTTAGCTCTTAGTCATGTTCTTTTCTTGTTTTTTTTCTTTGTACTCTCTTGGATTGTGTAACAGGAGATATATAGATTGAATGATGTTATAAACCACATCTCTAATACTTCATAGTGGATGTTGTGGATCATGAATCCACTCCAGCCGTAGCGGTTGTGACCATGAACTGGGTGAACAAGTTATGTGTTTCAGATATTAATCATTGAGTAATTTGGAAAAAATTAAAGAAAGAATCTTTTACAATGTTGAATCAAAACTGGTGTACTAAGTATTTTTCTGATTTTCCGGAATAAGATGACAATTTATTTAGGATTAAGAAGAATCTTCTTGAAGAGTTATTGTTTGAGAGATCCTATTACAAGTTTTATTGAAAGTTATGATTGAACCTAAAACAATCTCTTATATATCATTTGAGAAACATTACAATCTTTGAGTTATGACATATGTCATTGTAATATTGATTTTTAGAATTCGTAGATGGACCAACTTATTTTTTTTAAGATTCTGAAAATCACTAATTGTGATGTCATGTGTCATAGCTCAAAGATCAATGTTTCTCAAATAATATATAAGAGATTGTTTTAGGTTCAGTCATAACTTTCAATAAAACTTGTAATAGGATCTCTCAAACGATGACTCTTGTAATATGATCTCTCAAATAATGACTCTTCCAAACATTATGAAAATCATTAAATAAAAGATACAAAGTTACCTAATTTAATTAAAATATATATGACAATCAATAATTTTAAATAATACATTTAATAATAATTTGTACACCCTATAACATTTTTAAAATTTTAAATTATAAAAATAAATTAAACAATCACATTAAACATATCATGAAAATTTAGATTTTTCTGTATATTTATATTTTTAATTTTTTTTAAAATCACTATAAATGAATAAAATTGTTAAAATATCACTTTAAATTTTTTGTAATAAATATTTTAATTTCTTAATAACAATATATAAGTGTTCATAAAACTATATGAATAGAAAGCCTTATTTAATAGATATTTAGATTAATATATATATATACACATATCACTTTAAATAAACTATATAACATATAATATGTATAAATATTTAAATTTAAAAATTTGTATTGAACAAGTACTGAGAATTTAATATTTTAATTTCAAAATTTTCATTGAGTTTTTGAAAATAATTAAAATATTAAAATTTCCATATTGATTTTTATCAATTATTTTTAAAAAATATTATAAAAAAATACAAATGATAGTTAAACTATATGAAGAGAAAATTATGTTTTATAAATACTCATATAAAAGTTACTATATATCTTTGTTAATATCATTTAAATTTAACTATCTATCATATAAAATAGATAAAATGACTGTTTAGATTTATTTACCATAAAATAGTTGTAAATAAATAATAATAATTATTTTAATTTATAAACTCATATCAATTTAATTATATATGTTATAGTTACTGACCTCACAGTTATTTAATATATTTAGTATTTTCTTTAAAGAACATAAATAAATAATAATAAGTATATATATATATATAAATTAGAGAAATTATCTTGGATAACCATTTTCAATTTATTTTCACAAAATAGAATTTAAAGAGAAAAATGACCAAAATATGTTTTATTAAAGGGTAAAATATGCATTTATATCTCTAGGGTTAACTAATCTAGACTTAGAGTTTCTAGTTAAGGGGTAAGTTTTGGAATAAGTTTCAAAATTCAAAAAAATAAAAATTAAAAATTAAAAAATTCAAATAAATTATTTTGGTCATTTTATTTTTTAAGTGTTATTTTGTGACAAAAACTTATAAAAAATATTTGAGAGAATTATCTTAAAATTTATCATGCCCAATGCATGGATTTTAGCCTAACTATATATATAAAAAACATTGGTTAATCCACTCAATACAACCTAGGTTACAATCTAAGTTCAAAGCCCATAAAAACTTGATAGGCTTGGCAAGTTTTATAAGTGTTATGTGAACATGTCTAAGAAATATTGCTCCTAATCTTGACAATTTACAAAATATGGATACTAGGTAGTTTACAATTTCCAGTGTTACAACGGCCAACACATTTTTAAACTATATTTTCACCTAATTTTTTCAACTATAATTAGATGCGTACCATAATAAATACTAGAGTTTGACCTATGCATTCGAGTATTTATTTGAATAGAATAAATATATGTAGTTCTTCACAATGCAATAATGTAACTGGTGCACATACATGCGATACCATATGTGTTTGTTTTCGATTTGAAATATATAACATTTATGATATATCAGACAATTTTTAATTGTCTATAATTTGTTGGTTGCTCATATTATGGTTAAATACATAACTAATCAAAATTATATGTTATATAATATATTTGTCAATTAGTAATTTTAATTACAGTAGCCACTTTTAATGTATTTATTTATAAATTAAAATATAAATTAGTATGTTAATGTATGTTAATAAATCTATCTTTCCAAAATAAAATATTGTATGTCAACTAAAATTTACTTCTATTTTAATAAAATAGATAGATACGTATCTAAAATTGTTATAAGCCAAATAAATTTTGGCAATTCTCTTAAATAGTTCTTTTTAAGTTTTTGTTACAAAAATAACCCTAGAAAAATAAAATGACCAAAATAGCATTTTTTGTTGAAATTTTCAAATTTTTCAATTTTTTTTTTGAAATTTGAAACCCTATCCCCAAACCCACCTCTTAACTCTAAACCCTAAAGTTTAAATTAGTTAACCCTAGGGGTATAAATGCATATAAATAAAAAATTTAGCTTCTAAAAAAATCTATTTTGATCATTTTCTTCCTTAAGAACTATTTTTGTGATTAACAAACTAAAAGAGACTATTTAAGGGAATTTCTCAATAAATCTTTTTCTATATTTATTTTTGAGGAAAATATTAAATTAAAACTTAATTATTATATTCTTATATTTAAAATTCATATATGTGTGAATAATATTAATCATTAAGTTATTTAACAAATAATTTTATGTGTATTATTAAAATATTTACAGTTTATATTTTTTTTGTTTTGTATGTAAAATGAAAGAACAATATACATGAATATATAATATTTAAAGTTTGCATGTCATATTTTAAATAAATCTGTTTATTTTTTTAAAACAAAAATTATTAGAGAATTATTTATAATTAATTAATAATTATTATGTCACTGGTACAAGTTGTAATTATTATGATGAAGGAATGGTTATTTTCAAAAGGTATTTCAGTTTTAATAATATAGATTAGACCTAGTCATTTCGGGTATCAATCGGTTCGTTTCAAGTATTTCATGTATTGTTTAGTTCGGGTATGGGCTAAAGAATCCAATTACTACTCGACTATTTTTGGTTCGGATTCGTTTCAGATATTTTCGGGTTCAGTTCAGTTTAGATAGTAAAACTAGGAACCAAAAATACCCAAAAAAATCAGTTCTCATTCGATTTCTGTTTTGGTTTGTTTATTTAAGTTAGTCCAGGTAATTTAGGTTAAGTATCGGATATTGTGGATAAAGTGTCAAAAGATTAGAATGATTTAGATAAAAATTTTGAATATTTCGAGTTACTTTGGATATTTTGGATAAAAATATTCGGATATTTTCAGGTAGTTTGGATACTTTATAATAATTAAATTTTTCAAAACATTTAGATACTTTTAATAGATTTTTAAATGGGTAATTCTCTCAAGCAACCATTTTTAAGTTCTTATCACAAAAATAAAACTCAAAAAACAAAATAACCAAAATAACTCATTTTTGTTTTTAATTTTTTAATATTTAATTTTTATTTTTAATATTTAAAATTTTACCCCAAAAACCCTATCTTTAACTCTAAACCATAGGGTTATAAGTGCATATTTGACTCTTTAATAAAATATATTTTAAATATATTTAAGTATCTGTTTGGTTCTTGATTAAGTTTTGGTTCAATTTAATTATTTTAGATATATAAATATAGAAACCATTTAGATATTTTTAGATATTTAGGTCTGAATTCCAGTTTGTTTTTTCGGTTCATGGTTTTTCCCAGGCCTAATAAGATGTTATTGCTACTTACGTTAGTTATTTCAAATTAGATTCAACAAATAATTAAATTGATTTATTCTTTCACGTCAATTTTTAATTTTCGTTCTTTGGTCCACAAACAAAACCTATATGGTGATCCTTTGACCGACGCATTACGCGTGAGTCGAATGTCACGCTGGCATTATCTATTAATACGCGTGTGGTGAGAGTCTAGTCTCCTCGCCGTCATTATATCTTATTAATGCACATATTATTTGTTAGGATACTTAAATGAATAACCTTAATTTTCTTAGATGCTTGTTAGTTTCGTATCTTTAATGACTTCGATGCCAACTGATATTTGTATGTTGCGGCATCGCTGTTTAGGGCAAAAATAAATACTGTATACTCCTATTCTCCCCCCCCCCCCCATAATACTTCCTCTGTGACAAATAATTCATATTTTAGAAAAATATTTATTTCTCAAAAATATTTTTTTTTTACATTTTAATGTATTTTACATGAAATAACAATGGTAAACTGTAAACTTTAAAAAAATTAATTGTGTTTATTGAATTTCTATTAATCTGAAAAATAAAATTATAATTAATATTTTAGATATTTTTAAATATGTGTAATTACTAAAACATGCAACATTTTGAAATGAATGAATTATTAGTTGTCTTATAAATATTTTTTCTTGAAAATATAAATAGTTTGTACTTTTAATGCAATTTTGTAAATATTATGTGACCAATTAAATTATGTAAAATTTTAATAATTGGATAATATTTATTTTAAATTATACCTTTTTAAAAAGTAATTTATTTTTAGTATTAGTGTTTTAGGTAAAACTATTTACACTTTGAACAGAAAGAATATAAAATATAATTTAAATGTTATCAAATAGATTGTAAAGATATAACTGGATATGATAAAAATACTACTCCCTCCGTTTCACAAAGAGTGTCGTTTTAGAGAAATTTTTTTGTTACGAAATAAGTGTCGTTTTCGTATTTCAATACAAAATTTAAGAATTTTATTTTCCAGTTTAATTTTTTATTGGTTGAAATATAGTTAGGTGTATGGGAAATGATGTTTTTATATAAAAATTATGTAAAATTAAATGTTTTCTTAATCCGTGTCCACAGATGTAAAACGACACTTGAAACAGAGGGTGTATTAGAAAAGTTGGTTATAAAAATTTATCATAAAAGTGTGTAGCAAAAAACCATAATTTCTAAGTTGGTTTCACAATCTTTTAAGCAATTTTTATAAAATTCTAAAAAGTATGTTCAATTTAGAATCTCTAATGATTGGTATTAATTGATAACAAACTACAAGAAAGCAGATAAGTTCCGAAAAATATTTTTTTCAGAAATTCGTTAGCTCTCCATAGGTATCATCTCATCATAAAAAAATATGTCAAAAATTTTGGCGATTTTTGGATTGAATTCCAACGGACTTTATTCCAATGAAATACCAACAAACGATCCTGTGAAAAATCTTTGTTTGTACTTTATCAAAAGAGCAATTCATTTAAATAGCCAATTTTTAGTTTTTGTCATAAAAATAAAATGACCAAAATAGCATTTCTTTTTTGAAATTTCAATTTTTTATTTTTTTTTTGAAATTTGAAACCCTATCTCCAAACCCACCCCTTTACTCTAAACCCTAAAGTCTAAATTAGTTAACCCTAGGGATATAAATGCATATAAATAAAAACTTTAGCTTCTAAAAAACCTATTTTAGTCATTTTTTCCTTAAAAACTATTTTTATGAAATTAAAACTAAAAGGAGCTATCTAACGAAATTTCTCTTATCAATATTTACAACGAATCAATGCTTCATATGAAATAATTTCTGACAATTTTGGAGTCATCAGAAATAACTTTTGACAATCTTGGAATCGTCGGAAATATTCCCAAAAATTTATGTCGATGGGACAAAATTATTCAGTCAGGAAAATTCCAGAAGAAATCCATTTGTCAGAAATTTTTGAGGGATGTCATCGTTGAAATTTTTCGACCAAACCTTTTCATTCAAAAAACTCAAAACACTAATCACTAAACCATAAAAAGAAATATGAATCCTATGATAGTGGTAAGATGTCAAAATAGATAAAAAGTAATGGATCAATTTAAACCAATCCAAATCAATCAAAACCATAAATTTAGTGGATAACTATGTTTTCATGCTGAACCGTTAAATCGTGTTTTCCCACCAAAAATGCAAAATTGTGTTTTCTCGCCAAAACTGCAAATCGAGTTTTTCCGCCAGAATCGTAAAACTGTGTTTTCTCACCAAAACTGTAAAACTGAGCTTTCCTACCAAAACCGTAAAATTGTGTTTTCCAGCCAAAATCGTAAAACTGTGTTTTTTTGCCAAACCGATAAACTATGTTTTCATGCTGAACCGTTAAATCGTGTTTTCCCACCAAAAACGCAAAATTATGTTTTCTCGTCAAAACTGCAAATTGAGTTTTTCCGTCAGAATCGTAAAATTGTATTTTCTCACCAAAACTGTAAAACTGAGTCTTCCTACCAAAACCGTAAAACTGTGTTTTCCAGCCAAAATCATAAAACTGTGTTTTTCTGCCAAATCCGTTAAATCGTGTTTTCCCGCAAAAACAGTTAAATCGTGTTTCTCGCCAAAATAGTAAAATTGTGTCATCCTGCCAAAACAGCACGCCAAAACCGTAAAGCTGAGTTTTCCTGCAAAACAGAAAAATCACATTTTCTCGCGAAAAATGTAAAATTATGTTTTTCCACTAAAATCATAAAATTTATTTTTTCCACTAAAACTGAAAAATCGTGTGTTTCCGCCCACAGTCGTGTTTTTGGGCCATAACCGTAAAAAAATATGTCCGCTAAAACCGTAAAATTGAGTTTTTCTGTCAAAATCGCAAAACTTGCATTTTCCCGGTAAATTGTTAAATATAGTGATTCTCACTAAAATTATAAAATTATTTTTTCATCCAAATTGCAAAATTGTATTTTCCACTAAAACTATATAAATGTGTTTTCTAAGTCTAAATAATATTTTTATTTTTAGCCCCAAAATAATATTTTTACTTAATAATTATTTTTCTTTTTTTTTTGGTAAGACATAATAACCATTTAAACTATGAAACTATTGTTCATGGGTTAACCATTAAAATTTTTAACCCAATAATTTAAATGAGTGATGGATTGATCAAATTCATTTAATAAATGGATTGTTTTTTTCCATTACTCATATAAGCTTAAAACTATTTGGATATGGTTTGGTTTGTGCTGGGTTACCCATTTTGACATCCCTAGGTAGTGGTGGTTGAAACGACGGTAGAGAAACCTGTGGTGGTGGTAGTTATAGAAGTGGCGGTGGTGGTTACAGCAGTGGCGGTGGTGGTTACTGGAACAGCAACGGTGGTTACGAAGCAACATGTGGTCGTGGTTTCTGAAAAAAAATCGTGATCATGAATATAAAGAGGCACTATGGTAGTGGTCATGGTGATGATACGACGATGGAAGATATCAAAGAAATAATAATAGTTAGGAGAAGGATTTACCGGAACAAAATAAAACAAAAATAAAAAAGTAAATAAAAAGTGAAGGAATATAATATATATTGTAAAAATGTTAGAAGCTTTTTATTTTTAGCTAGATGCTTTGTTTGAACGTTACTGAGTGCAATTTCCCTTGAGGTAATGCTTACCTCAACGTCAACCCAAGTTTTCCATAAACTAAACCCAAAACACTAATCACTAAACCATTAAAAAAAATATACCCTATGATAGTGGTGGTTGAAGCTACGGTAGAGAAATCTGTGGTGGTGGTAGTTATAGAAGTGACAGTGGTCGTGGTTTCTGAAAAAATTGTGATCATGAATATAAATAGGCACTATGATAGTGGTCATGGTGATGATACGACGGTGAAAGATATCAAAGAAATAATAAAAGTTAGGAGAAGGATTTACCGGAAGAAAATAAAACAAAAATAAGAAGTAAATAAAAGGTGAAGGCAATATAGTATATAATGTAAAAATGTTAGAGGTTTTTTATTGTTTAGCTAGATGCTTAATTATAGTTTGTTTGCACGTTACTGAGTGCAATTTCCCTTAAATATACATGTTTGTTGATTATTTTAAAGGAATTTGTACTAATTTTTTTTTAATTTTTTTAATAAAAATTTAAATTTAAAATTCAAAGCAGATATAAAAATGTGAAAATATAAATAATTTTTTGTTACATTAAAAACATTTAAAAGTTTTTAAACTTTTTTAAAAAACTAAAACTCAAAAGAAAATAGTTGTTTCATCATCCACTAGTTGCTGGTTTATCTCTTGAGTTTCCGCCACTCGAGCTCTTTGTTCCGCCATTTCATTTTTTGTTCCACTTGTTTAGCAAGAATTGTAGCGTTTTAGGTCTCTAAATCTTCAATATGCTCATCTTCGTTCCTTAACTGCTTCATAATCACAGGATCAGTAAACGACACTTATGATGAAGTAGAGGCGGCTCGACGATTCAACCCGACCAAATGACTTTTCTTTTTTGAAACCGCCTGAAAAAGTTAATTAAAATATTAATAAAATTAGAAATCTGAAAATTAAAACTTATTACCTCTTCCACCAATTCGTTATTCGAACTCGGGTCAAGTTTTTGGAAGCTGAAAAATCATCATTAGAGACGAGCTAGAAAGCACAAACTTCTTATGTCTGGGTTTCCACCAATTGTATGACCTCCCTTATAACGGAATCATAAATTTCTTATGTTTACTTATTGGTGTATTCCCCCATCATAGAACGATATGATCGATGGGATATCTTCATTAGCGTCAATCTAAAAAGAAGAAGATTAATTAATAAAAACAAATTTAAATTTATAATATATATAACTTACTAGTTACTCTTTTAGAGAGAAAGATACTAATAGCCTCAAGTTGTGAACATAAGGACCTTTTCCGCCGTGATCGGTGCAACGGTTTTCGGAGTTAGTGCTTGACTTATCTTTAAAATTTGGTTTAGCCCAACTTGATTTACACTGTACCGTTAATAGATTTTGGCGTCATGCCCTTAAACCACAACTGCTTCGATTTATAGATATGTTTTGCATAAGTAATCATGACTTTTTGGTGGAAAACAAAAAACACATAATTAGTACAAATATAACAAGAAATTAAAACAAAACTGAAACAAAAATTTAAAAAATATTGAAGAAATACCACAAAATTGATAGAATCACAACTTGCATTCTGAGTCCAGAAATTTAGTGCAGGTTGGATATCTGTGATTGAAAATTATTTTTGTTTATGTATATATACATATATATGATTAATCTACTAATATTTATTGTTAAATTCATAATAAAAAAAACTTTTGTAATAGAAATTTTGAAAAATCGCTATGTTTCTTTAATTATTATAATCATAGTTTTATTATGAAAATAATAATTATATTGCCTATGTTTGTTTTATTTTAAATTTATAATAAATTTTTATAAATCTTTACTTACTCTTATAGATTTTTTTCCATAAAATATATTTTAATTGCACCTAACCAATTATACAAGCTTTTTCAAAAACAAATAAGGTTACATTATATAAACATGTACGTTCGATTTTTATTATATCTAATGTTTGTGAGCCAGGGGTGTCAAATGGGCTGTCCGGATGGATTTGGGCGTGTCCAAATGTTTTTTTTTTGGACGTTTTTGGTCGAAGCCCAAATAAGACCATTTCCAAATAAGACCATAACCAAATAGAACCATGACCACTTGGGCTGCCCATGGAGTCCAAACGCCCACTTAATGTAAAAAATCTAATTTTCAATTTAAAAATGTATATGTTCTAAATTTCATATATAACATCTTAAACTTACTTAAACTTCATGTTTTACAAAATATACTTAAACTTAAACTCCATATTTTACAAAAGATACTTAAAATAAACTACATGTCTTACAAAAGCCAAAAATACTTAATTTTAGAATTAAACTTTCATGTCTTACAAAAGCATTGCTTCATTCCTTCTTCTTCTTCAATGAGCAAAGATATGTAAGCAAAATCATTGCAAGTAAACATGCAAGCAAATAACTATAAAAATCACTCAACAAGCCAACAAACGAGAATCATCAGCTTACAAACATCAGATGAAGACATAGAGAATCAAGCTTACAAACAAACAAGAATGATCATTAACCCATCAAAGAACCCTAAGCTAAACCCACTCAAGAACCATAAACGAAACGAGAATCATCATTAACCCATCGAAGAACCCTAAGCTAAACCCACTCGAAGAACCATAGACGAAACGAGAACCATAAACCCATCAATGAAACAGAACACGCATACCTTTTTAGATGGTAGATCGAGAGTCGAGATGGATCGAGACTCGAGAGAGGCGGGATGAGGGAGCTTCTTCGATCTAGGAAAGTGAGAGACCCGAGAGAGTGAATGACATGAATCGCAAACCCATCAACCTAAAAGCAATCAAATCGCCAACCCATCAACCTAAAAGCAATCAAATCGAAAACCCATCAAAAAGTGAGTGAGAATAGACCTGAAGCGAATCGAAGACAAAACAGAGTGAGAGACAAAGTGTCAGAGAGTCCAAACAGAGAGAAGAGAGTCGAAATGGAGAGAGTCGAGATGGAGAATCCAAACAGAGAGATGGAGAGACGAGGCGGAGAGGTGACTCGCGAGTCGCAAAAGAGAAGAGTCGAGAGACGAAAAAAGTGAAAATGATTTCAGATTTTTTTTTCAAATTGTCGAAAGTCCTAATTTTTTTATTTTTTTCCAAATACATTAACCCTAGACATTGTTAATATTGGGCTGTCTGATGTCCATCTAGGTTTGCCCCGTTGATAATGGGTGTATTTGGACATCGCCCATTTGGACAAAAAAAAAATTGATTAAATATAAACGTGTCCATATAAGCCCATATTAATTTGGACACAAATTATCCATAAACAATCCCTCCATTTGATAACCTTATTTGTAGTTTTTAATTTTTTTAATATCTATAGAATAAAAGTAATAGTTTTTTTTAGTCATTCACTCCGTGCAAGGCGTATGACCATTAAAATCTCAACTATTTCAAACAGACAGATAGAGATAGTGACTTGTTGAAAAGTAAAATGATGAAGAAAATGCTGAGAATTGTTTGAGTGTAATTAATTGATTTCTCATAATAGGTGGCTAAGGAAAAAAAAAATTCTATTCAGTTGACTTGACCATAAACCTCTCATTTCTCCTCCTCTTGCTTCATTGGACCATCATTCTTTCAAGACTTAGTCTTCTCTTTCGTCTCTCAGTGACATGGTAACAAAGTAAACCACGTTCTTATGCTTATCTTCTCTCTCCATGACAAAGAAAAGCAATTTCGTCGAATTGGAGAAAAACATATATCTTTTTTGTCTGTCTCTCTACTAATTCACACCCAGTTTTAAACGGTACCTGTTGTCCGATCTCTATCCACCCTTCACTGTGTCTTTTCTTGTAAAGCACTCTCTGTTTTCAGATTCACACTACCTTTTTTTGTTCTTTCTCTTTGACTTGTTTAAAACCGTGAGAACAAGAAGTGTATAAACAGAGATAGTTATCTATATAATTTGAGAAAAAAAAAGAGTTTGGCTTTTAATATTGTTTGTCGGTATGGGGCTTTGCTGGTCTTCTTCATCTAAATCTCCTTCAACAACAACAACAACACCTACCACTACTGGTAATATCAGTTCAGGTTTGTCTTCTCATTTTCTCTGCTTTTTCTTTCTTTCTTTGGAGTAATCTGTTATCTGTTCAGTTTCCCATAATAGGTTTCACTTCAACTTGTGTAATAAGTTGAGTATCATTTACGTACTTGTTTCTTCCGAGAATCTTGGATTTGTTGTGGTTAGATTTGTGTAAGATCAAGTGTTGATCGCATCTTCTTGTTGTTTGATAGCTCCATGGTTTTCAAGATTATGATATAATGATGGCTCCATGTAAGGTTAAACCTTGGTTAAGCGATGTAATCTTTTGTTAATCTGGTTTACAATCTTCTTTTGTTGTTTTCTCATATGGGTTTCACAGAAATTTTCCTCCTTTTATCAAAGTCCATGTTCCATTAGTGTTGTTTCTGATCTGTTATGTGACTGAGTGTTTTGGACAATATGTTTTGGAATGGTTTCTAATGGAAACAGGTCTGTTTAAGTCAACGACTACAGAAACATCAAGAAGTAACATATCTAGCACTAGTGGATTCTCTGCTGGAAGTGGTGGAGATGCTTGCCGTGAGGGTCAGATACTTCCCATTCCGAACTTGAGGATATTCAGCCTTGCAGAACTTAGAGCTACAACCAGAAATTTCAAGTCTGAGAACGTTCTTGGAGAAGGAGGATTTGGGAAAGTCTTCAAAGGCTGGCTTGAAGAGAAAGGGCCTGGTAGTCACAGCACTGGGACTGTGATCGCTGTCAAGAAACTCAACTCCGAAAGCTTCCAAGGATTTGAGGAATGGCAAGTGAGTAGAGTACTCGAACTTCTATCAATGGTATATGCAATGAGGAGTTTTGTTTGCTTATTTGATGGTTTGTTTCTTTGCTTTTCGTGTAGTGTGAAGTGAACTTTCTTGGGAGGGTTTCTCATCCGAACCTGGTGAAGCTGTTGGGATACTGCTTGGAAGGTGACGAGTTGCTTCTGGTGTATGAGTACATGCAGAAAGGAAGCTTAGAAAATCATCTCTTCCGAAGTAAGAACCATCTTTTTGCTTAAGTCATTTTAGATGTTATGGTTGAATGCTTCCCCCTGATTTGAATCTGATTCTGTTTCTCCAGAGGGTTCTGTTGTTCAGCCGCTGTCATGGGAAATAAGGCTTAGGATTGCAATAGGAGCAGCTAAAGGCTTAGCGTTTCTCCACGCTTCAGAGAAGCAAGTCATTTATAGAGACTTCAAAGCTTCTAACATTCTACTTGATAGTGTAACTAAACTATACATATGGCTTTATGGATTTTGATATATAAGTGTGGAGTGAGTTCAACTTGTTTGATCTTTGTTGCAGTCATATAACGCAAAGCTATCAGATTTTGGATTGGCCAAGTTAGGTCCTTCAGCGAGTCAGTCTCACATCACAACACGGGTTATGGGTACACACGGTTATGCAGCTCCAGAGTATGTTGCTACAGGTACTACAAGTACAATGTCTTTATCTTCTTTGGTTCTATACAAACTGTGTGCTTATGTTGTTGGTGGTTCTTGACAGGTCACTTGTATGTAAAGAGTGACAACTACGGGTTTGGAGTCGTTTTAGCTGAGATCTTGACTGGTTTACACGCTCTTGATCCTACTCGTCCCACTGGACAACACAATCTAACAGATTGGATCAAGCCTCATCTCTCAGAAAGAAGAAAGCTGAGGAGGATAATGGACCCTCGTCTAGAAGGAAAGTACCCTTTCAAATCGGCTTTCCGAGTGGCTCAACTGGCTCTGAAATGTCTTGAACCCGAGCCAAAGAACCGTCCATCGATGACAGAAGTGGTGGAATCTCTTGAACTCATTGTAGCTGCCAATGAGAAACCGTTGGAACGAAGGACCAATAGAGCTTCCCCAACCGTAGGTAACCAACAAAGCCATTATCGCAGGGAGCATCTGTCTTCATTTCAACCGAGGCAAACACTGGCTAGAGGTCACTAGTGTTGTTTTTGAACAAACGAGATTCTTTTTTCCTCTTATCTCTCTCTCTCGCTGGTTTTGTGTTCGTTAAAAGATGATTAGAAAACCATTCATATGTATACTACATGGAGCCAAAAGACAAAAGACATAAGCATATGTTGTAACTAGTAAATGTATTGTTGTGTGTGTTTGTAGATGCTTATAAAGCGATTAAGAAAGTTTTGAACTATTAGTTATCTAGATGAAGAGTCCAATCTTTTCTTTCAAATATAGCCAGCATTGGCAGCAGAAGCCAATATATGAGCTTCTTAATTAGAAGCCAGGAACATAGAGAGACTGTTGTTACCATTCATGTACAACTCTGTTTACCAACACTTTCCCATAGAGACACTAATAATTGGGAAATTATGTAGAGACACACCATCTTTTTAGCTCAAGCTCTCAAATATATTCCTCACATAGATCGCTGAGATTCAAGTAACACCACTACCAGCTCAATCTTTCTTCATGAGTTCTGGTTCCTATACTTTGTTTTGTTGAGAATAACTAAAGTGAGGCTATATCTAAACGTCCCACATCGGTAAGTTATAGAAAGTTTGTAATAAGCTTTGCAACTATAAAACAGGAAGCAAGGCCTAGCTTTCAACCCATACCTTTCTCGGCCTTTTGGCTAAGATCAAGTGTAGTATCTGTTCTTATCAGTTTAATATCTGATATGTGGTCCATCGGATCACACGATATTAACTCTATTTGTTGAGGGAGGAAACTCGGCAAGATAGCTTGCTATCTGGGTTTCCATGAGTCGTCCATGCGTTGCACTACTGCACGGACTGGCTCAACCCACCAAACCAATAGTTAAACTCTTTCTCTTCAACCTTTCAACTAGATAGCAAAACTCAAGATATTGAGCTCCCTGGTTTTGTAATCGTTAAAGATGATTAGAACACCATTCATATGTTTACTACATGTAACCAAAAGACAACAAAGGTTATGTTGCAACTAGTAAATGTGTAGTGTTTTGTAATTGCTTTAACACATATATAAGTGGCCATTGAAATGAGCTTGCTCAGAAATAGGATTACACATGTGTTCAAAGCTACAAGCTTTGTCCTCGAGGATCAAACAAGCTTCCTCCAATGGAAAATGGCGGGAAGTGCTTTCTTGTTATTCAGAGATACAGACATCTGGAACTCAACTTAACGACCCTTTCCTCTTCCCCATCGTTTTCAAAGCTTGTGCTAAGCTCTCATGGCTGCCACAAGGCAGATGCATCCACGCGGGTTTGTACAAAAGAGGGTTCGAGTCTTTTGTCTCTGTCGGGAACTCCGTCACTGACTTCTACACGAAATGCGGAGACTTGTGTTCCGCTACGCGAGCGTTTGATTCTATGACTTCGAGAGACTCTGTTTCTTGGAACGTCGTCGTTTTCGGGTTTCTCGATCATGGCTTTGAAGAAGAAGGGCTATGGTGGTTTTGGAAGTCTAGAGTTTGGGGGTTTGAGCCTAATGTCTCGACATTGGTTCTTGTGATTCACGCGTATCGTAATTTGCGATGGTACGTTGATGGAGAGAAGATTCATACCTTCATGATCCGTACTGGGTTCTGTGGGGTTTCCTCCGTAAAAAATTCAATGTTGTCCTTATACGGAGAGTGTGATTCGCTAAGCGCACGCAAACTGTTCGACGAAATGTCTGAAAGAGATGTTATTTCGTGGAGTGTGATGATTAGAAGTTATGTGCGAAGTCAAGAACCTGTTCGTGGGTTGAAGTTGTTCCGAGAGATGGTTCGTGAAGCGAAAACAGAGCTTGATAGTGTAACCGTAACAAGTGTTCTCAAGGGATGTGCTGTTCTTGAGGATGTTAATATGGGAAGATCAGTTCACGGGTTTTCTATACGCAAAGGGTTTGTTTTGGGAGATGTGTTTGTGCGTAATTCACTCATCGATATGTATTCCAAAGGGTTTGATGTTGATTCAGCGATTAGAGTGTTTGATGAGACGACTTGTAGAAACATCGTTTCATGGAATTCGATTTTGGCTGGGTTTGTACACAACCAAAGGTATGAAGAGGCTCTTAAGATGTTTGGTTTGATGAGGAAAGAGGCAGTTGAAGTGGATGAAGTTACTCTCGTGAGTCTTCTTCAGGTTTGCAAGTTCTTTGAGCAGCCACTGCCTTGCAAGTCAGTACAGTGCGTGATGATCAGGCATGGGTATGAGTCTAACGAAGTTGCATTAAGCTCTTTGATTGACGCATATACAAGCTGCTGTCTTGTTGATTATGCAAGAACCGTGTTTGAGTCGATGGCCTACAAGGATGTGGTGTCATGTAGCACAATGATCTCTGGATTAGCCCGTTCTGGAAGACCCTATGAAGCTATTTCAATCTTCTGTGAGATGAAGGATAAGCCCAACGCCATCACACTGGTTAATCTTCTTGACGCATGCTCTGTTTCAGCAGACTTGAAAAAATCCAAATGGGCACATGGAATAGCTATCCGGAGAGGCTTAGCCACAGCTGACATCTCAGTTGATACCTCCATTGTTGACGCGTACGCAAAATGTGGCGCCATAGAAGTGGCGAGGAGAGCATTCGATCTAGTCCCTAGTAGAAACGTTGTCTCTTGGACAGTGATCATATCAGCATACGCTATAAACGGTTTACCGGAGAGGGCATTAGCATCACTTGAGGAAATGAAACGAGAAGGTTACACACCAAACGCTGTGACTTACCTGGCGGTTTTATCAGCTTGTAATCATGGAGGATTGATCAAGCAAGGTCTCATGATCTTCAAATCAATGGTTGAAGATCACAACAAAAAACCTTCGTTGCAGCATTACTCTTGCCTTGTTGATATGCTTAGTCGAGCTGGAGAGATTGATACAGCCATGGAACTAATCAAGAACCTTCCAGAAGACATGAGACCGGGGGCTAGCGCTTGGGGATCTATTCTTAGCGGCTGCAGGAACCGTTTGAAAAATGGGATGATCACCACAGAAGCATTAGCTGAGGTTCTTAGGCTTGAACCCTTGTGTTCTTCAGGGTATTTGCTAGCCTCAAGCGTGTTTGCTGCAGAGAAATCGTGGGAAGATGTAGCATCAATGAGGAGATTGGTGAAGGAGAGAAATGTTCTGGTCGTTGCGGGTTATAGCACGGTCCTTGAAGGAACCATGTCTAGGAGGTTCTTGGCGGGAGAGAAGCTAAACCAAAGTGATTGTGAGATAAACAACGTCGTTCAGAGTCTTCATAGATGCTTGACGTTAGAAAATACAATGGAATGGATCTAAACCTTCTTTTTTTGGGCAATCAAGTTCATGCACTTTCTCTTCAACTTGTTTTAGAGCATAAGTCCACTGTTCGTAGCTCTCTGATTAATATGTACTCTAAGTGCGGAAGTATGATAGAAGCTTCAGCGATATTTGAGGAAACATATAAGATCTGATAGTTTCTTTACAGCTGTGATCGATGGATATGCAGTAGACGGGAATACAAAGAAGCAATTCATCTGTTTGAAAAAAATGTCTAAAGCTTTCAGACCTGAAGCTGTAACAAATAGCGTATCTAGCCGAGAAGCTCACTAGAAAAAAAAACAATAATTATAAATAAATTTGTATTAAATATTTATTTTTTTGTTCGAAAAATTTGTATTAAATATTTATAAATACATTTTCCGTTAAACTTTGTAAGTGTATTATAGGAAATACGTTTCATGTAAAACTAAGATTTTTTATAAGCAAATTTTGTTTTTAAAAACTAACAGACATTATAGATATAAAAGTTATGTTTTTCATGATATGACATACAAATTCGTATATTCAGATCATACAAAAACTTCCCTCAAAAGTGTTTTCTTTCTCATTCATAGTATGAATATATAATCATATGATATAAAACTACAGTGGAAATATATTTTTATTGACATTGCTCTATTATAATAAGCTTAAAAAATTGGTTAATATAAAATAAACAAGTTATTTTTGATAAAATCTGTCAAACAAGTTATTTTTTAAGTATCATATTGATTTTCTTTATACAAAATGGAAACAATGTTTTTTTTTTCTGAATGAATGTCAAATTATATTCATCAAAAGCTTTTCATAAGTTAAATAAAAAATATAAATAATGTTAACAAAAATATAATAAATGGCCTTGTAAAAAGTGAAAATAAGAGAGATTTTGAACTGCAGATTATATTAGGCCAATATAAATATGTAACAAGCTTAATTTACAAATCATCATAAAAATTGTATTTAATTGCATATTGGATGCGTGGAGATAAGAAAAAAAAATCAACCAACACTAAATTTTTTATATCACTCCAAATGTTAAAATCCAAATGTACAAAAGATGTACCAAGAAACTATACAACCATGTGACCGCACATGGTATATAGAAATCCATAGTATACAAAATATTTTTAACCCATGAGTAGTTACAAAAGTCAACAAAGTAAACATTTGGTTAATATAATTATATATATATATATATATTTACCAAAACGGGAGACGGATTAACAAAGAGAGTATATTAACTTCATGAATCTAAACTATTAAAATTAAAGTATAAAAAAAACTATAACTTTTCTTCAATAATTACCAACATATATCACTACCATAAAACACAGTCGTTTTACATATGTCACTAATAATAATTGGCTCGATCAAAAATTCCCTAAACCATAATTTTACTATACTATCTACTTAATTAAATTTGACCAGCCTAAACCAGAATACACCTTATATAACTCATGACAAAACCTATGAAACCTAAGATAGTAATAATACCTAGGTAAGTCTGAAACATTTCGATCTCCACATATTTTTTCAAATACAAAATTTTCTTTGGTTAATGCTGGTCTGTAAAATCAATTTATTTGATAAATACAAAATTCAGTTGAATTTAATACTTAGCAACATAACTCTAATCCATTGTATATCAATATAAAGAAAACCAAAAATTATCAAATAACCATTGTTTGGAAGTTATCTAATCCAACCTAATTAAATGTGTTATGTTAGTTAATAGCACTCGATTTTAAATTTAGTATTTTTAGATATAATCTGTGCACACAATCAAAAGATGACATTTATTATATTTTTAAAGGAAATTACATTCAAAAAAATATTCTTAATTCTAAGCAATCATCATAACTATAATGATATCAATCAATTAACACAATCACCCTCTCATATTCAAATTTTGCTAATTTTTAAAAAGATATTCTGGTTATTATTATAATTTAATATAAAAGGAATGTGTATTAAATAAATCAAATTGTATATTCGTTTTTCAATTCTACAAAATCACAACTAACCAAATCTTTTATCTGAATTTCTTTTCTAACCTATCATTTTAATTTGCCAACTATATATATCTCATTTCCTAAATCTTTTACCTGAATCTTCTGTTTTTTTTTTTCCTGAAAACACAATATATGGGCTTGGATCATTGGAAAATGTCCATTGTACTTTATGTCCACTATGTAATTGTAAATTATGATGCATCAACTTTTAAATGATAACTAAATGACTTAATTTAATAACTTAAATTAGGTTTGTAAAATATTTTTTTTTAAAATATGTTCTTATTTTCGAATGTTTTTTGTAACGTGCTTTCATTATTTTTTTTTCTAAATAATATATTTGTATAAAAAATCTCAATAAAAATTTGAAATTTATATTCAACTTTAAATCAAAATATTTATAATTTAATTTAATAAAACCCATATGTAAACTTAAAATTCTAATTTTTTTATATTTTACTATTTACTTTACCAAATAAAATAAATAAAAGTACAATAAAAAACACAATCTTATAGTTTATAAATGAAGGCTAATCATATTGAACAAGACACACCAATGTCAAACCTGAATAACGTATGAATCTATAACATAAAAATATAAACAATTATGGCGTTTTCAAAAATTAAAACATATAATTATGAAGAACAAACATCCACGCGGACATGCGGGTCAAAAGCTAGTTTTGCATTAAGGTAAAAACCATCAATAAGAAATAGGAAGGAGTTAGTGTCTCCACCAATATCCTTTTGTAGCTCATTGGTATGCTTACCTTAAATATGAGTGAAGGATAGAGATATATGTCAAATCATCATCGTCGACAATAAGATAATGAAGAAAAATTCAGTTTGATGCTGTGTTAAACACTTTTGGCCAAAAAAATTATAAATGTATTTTTTGTTACTAGATCACGATTAAGCTTCATGCAGTCTTTCAAGATAAGAATTTTGCATGTTGCATATAAAAAATAAATTACAATATCGAATTAACATGCACATAAATCCAAATCTAAGCATGACAATGAAAACAAATAGCTGTCTAATCACATTCTTCTTCCATCGATTAATCAACATTGAAAGCCTAAAAGATTGAAGACGAAGATACAAACAACCACATTCATTGGATGTCTTCTAAGAGACAAGTGAGATCATTTGAATGTCTTCTCATATTCAGATTTAAAAAAAAAACGAGCTTTTTGCAGAATGATTTTGTGGGAGATGTGGAATTTGTCCTCTCTTTCTTAGAAAGCATGATCATAAGTTGTATGTTGCCATTGACATTTTATGAGTTGAGAGAATAATAAATTTTTGGTTGTTGTTTTTCTTACAAGAAGATTTTTATTTAGTTTTTGTGGTTGAATTTTAAACATGTGACGATGGGTTAGATATGAAGGGTTTATTATACAACATTGATCTATAGTCATGTATTTGAGCTAGGTACTCTAATCTCATTTACGTTTTGTGTTCACCTACTAACATTTATGAATCATGTCTTTGTTTTTCAGACATCTCTTCACTGGAATCACTCAAATCATTTTAACATTGATCCACAAATTGTATATATTTTAGTAAGTCTTCATCACTTAAAATATTATTATATATGTTCTTAATGTTCATTATTTTTAATCATATATAACGGAACATTTATGAATCATGTCTTTGTTTTCTTTTTATGATGAAAATTTTACTATGAGAAGAAAGGAGAAAGATTAATGTTAGAGAACTGAAACATGGTTATCATGGTATTCTCCACTTTTTCTTGCAAAAATTTGGATAATAGATATTCTCAACTTTTTCTTGCAAAAATTTGGATAATCGGTATTCTCCACTTTTTCTTGCAAATTGTTTTTACAAAAATTAGTTGTAATTCTCTTTTTGTTACTTAACATTAACTTTTAGAAAAATTATCTTAAGTAGTCAGCGAGAGAAGTTGATTAAGTCACAAGTGGTGTTGATATTATTTTCCACTAAATTTTTAGAATAATTCACCTGAAAATTTCAACCATGGCGCAATTTTCTTTAGAAAAAAAAACATATGGAATTGTCTTAGTATGTGTGTATGAACATACTATCTTTTTGTGTGAGTTTAATTATATGCTTCACATCTAGAGATATTTGTACATGAGTATACATAAACTGTGAATCATATATAGTAATATCAGTGATATGTTAATTTAGATATGGTTTAATGGTTATCTTTTGATATTCAAAATAAATATGGTAGATATGTTACAAACAAAAGTTGTCATCTTATTATAATGCTCCAAATAAAATATACTAGTATGCATTGGTTTTGTCACACAGCGTACTGGAAATATTATTTTCTGTAACGAACTATCATTTTAAAGCTGGTGTTGCAATTGTAGGTGACATTAGTGAATATAATATGTAATTATCAAGAGAATTTCCTCTCGTCTCTTTGTAGAGAGAGAAATTCTCTCTCAATTTCCCTCTTAATACAAACTAATCTTTCAGAGGGATTGAGAGTCTTCTTTTGTTTTGTTTGTAGGATATTTGATTGGTTGAACGATTTTTGTTTCTGTTTGCGGATCTTTTCTTTCGCGTTGGCGAATTTTGATGTGTATTCTCAATCATACATGGGCAGAGTATCAAGCTTATGTTTTCTCAGTTTGCTTGAGACTAATAACCGTTTATCGGAGTTCCTCTCTTTGCATGCTCTTCATCTTTAAACTGGAGTCTATAAAGCTTTCTACTTGCTGGATTATGCTTGATTTTGTTCTTCACTTGCCGATGTAAATCTCGGGAGAAAGTGTAAGTTTCTCTTTTAGAATAAATTGAGATGTTTGAGATCGAAAGGTGGTTCAAGATCAGAAAAGTAGAACTGGGGTCTTCTTTGAAGATGTCTCAACGTATTTCTGCTATCTCGTTCCTCCATTAGATCTTTGGTTTATCAATCTCGCAAAGTTTGAAATCATATGGTGTTCCAGTGACATTAGCAAAGGAGAGAAGAAGGGATATATGTGCTAGGTCTATCTCGTGTCAGCTGGAAGGGTCTTTGGAGGTGATGATCGGAGAAGGTGGTCGGAAAGCTTGCTCTCTCGACGGTGGAAACGCTTCTGCAAAGTTGTTCGTCTTCTCTCAGAATAGTGCCATGTAGCCTGAGATCTTTCTAGTTATTTACACGTGTTTTTAAATCAACTTATACTTATCTTTTAGAGTATAAACCGAGTGGACCTTGTACTTTATCCTTTTGTATTAGCCTAATGGGCTTTAATGAAAAACAGTTGACAAAAAAAGGTGACACTAGTAAATTACTTCCTCTAGAGAAATTTATGGTTTATTTGAATTTTTGCAGTATACATTTGGTTTTATGTATTTGTCAGAAACTTTTGTTCGGTACTATAAAGATTGTATTTAATATGGTTACAAACTTTGGATTTATCTTTTATCCTATAACGAAAATGTTGTCAATCAAAGAAATCTAGGGCTGGGCAGAAGGTGAATACTCACTATTTTATGTGTATTTGATACTTGACTTGTCTTGTATGATAAAATTTTGACTTGTATTTGACTTGTTAAAAACGAGTACTTGCTATCTCGAGTATTGGATGAAAAACAAATTATTTGCAAGTTACTTGTTCCGCTCTATTACTTGCTATTTAAGAATATTTGTGAATTATTTACGAGTATTTCTGAGTATTTAGAACTTGATTGTTTTTAGTTTTTGAAATGGTTTATGGCTTTTGTTTTTGAAAAACCATTTTCTTTGCCAATCAAGATTTTGAAAGAATGATTCCCTAAAATTTAGGGAAACTAGTTTTTTTAAATAACTGTATTTTCTAAAAAAAAACCAAAATCTAATTTTTTGTGTTTTTTATTCAATCCAACGTCAGTTTCCATTTTTTAAATTTAATCTTTTGATATATTTATGCATTAATACACGAAAAGAAATAAAAACAATAGCTACTTAAAAAATTAGCTATAGTAAAACCCTTGGTTTATTAATTAATAATAAAAAGTAATTTCTATTACAAACATTTTTAAAACTTGTCAATAAAATAAAATTAGTTATTTAAATTTATTTTTATATAAAGTTTATATGCTTTATTGATAATTGTTTTTCTTAAAAACCAAAATCTAAATTCTTTAGATTTTCCCCAAGGACCAAAAAATTAGTTGTTAACTTTATATACAATAGTTGAATAAAATATAAAATATACTCACATAAAAAAATATGTCTATACAAAGAATTTTTTTTTTTTAAAGATTAATGGCATAAATATATTAATTATCAAATTTATGTATCTACGTAGGAACTACAATAGTTTTGTTTTGTATTTATATTGCATACAAGATAATTTTAAAAAACTATTAGATGTGTGTTTGATGACAGTATTTTTCATTATTCTAAAATAAACAATTATTAATATTCTTATTTTATTAACTTTAAAAGGAAAAACCAAAAGATAAAACCAAAATCTAAAACAATCAATCATGTTTAAAAAACAAACTAAAATCTACTGTAAAATCAAAAACCAAAATTTAAAAACCAAAAATTAAAAGCCAAAAACTAGAAACTAAAATACAAAAATTAGTAAAACAATCATCACCTTAAGAGTATACTTACTAAATAATATTCTATTTGAAATGGATATGAAAGCTTTATTATTTATTCAACTAAAAGAAAATGAGAATTATTGTAAAAGAAATATTTGTGTACATTATAAAGAAGCGAGTTTAAATCGACTAACAAGTTTGATATCTTATTTAGTAATATGTTATCTTGTTTATTAAACTAATATCAAAAACAAGATAAGTATTATTTTGTAAGAAAAAAATTATTTAACAAAGCAAAGAATGAGTAATGAAATTTGTTGATTTGTTATTTGATATAGCAACGCTAAATACTTAGATTTTTAAAATGGATAAAGATAAAGTAACTGATATAAGGCGAGTATCGAATAATGATTAGTGATGATGCCCAACTCTTTAAAACGTCGATCCTATTACTCAGTGTTGCACCGTCTGACAGTAACCCATAACTGGCCTGGAGAGAAGTTAAACCAAAGTAGTGATTGTGCATTAAACAACTGTTGTTCAGAATCGGCTTGATGTTATTAAATACAATCGAATAAATGTAAGGCTTAATGGGCCTCAACGAAAAAGTTAATTTATGTCAAACGACGTCGTAAGTGGGATCACTTGGCCTTTACAAAAGAAGTTAAACTACACTGAACGACGCGGTGATTAAAGATCACATTCCGTCTCCTCAGATTCGGATCCAAGAAAGGAATCTGACCCAACTGCCCGACTCGACCCGGCTCGACCCGACCCGACCCGGCCCGACCCGACCCGGCCCGACCCGACCCGACCCGTTGGTGTCGATACGTTCTCTGAAGCCCAAGTCATTCTCTACAATTCTCAAAGTCTCTCTCATTTGTTATTCCGACCAAAAAAAGAAAAAAAAAATTAATATCCCTTTCCTCAAGAAATCTACCAAAACCGAGCAGCTAATCTCATCTCCTCGTCTTCGTTGAATTTGTCTATCTAGGGTTAGGGCTCTTGATCGATTCCACGAAACTCTCGCGATTTTCTCAAACTAACGATCTCAACAATTAAGAATGGGCGGAGAAGGAGATTCGAGTCAGCCTCTGATTGCTGTCGTTGATGGTGGTGAAGGAGGAGGAGACGTCATGGTCTCCGTCAACGTCAGGTGCTCGAACGGATCCAAGTTTACTGTGAGAACTAGTCTCGATTCCACGGTGCAGGCCTTCAAAGAGTTGGTCGCGCAAAACAGCGAAGTCCCAGCGAATCAGCAGCGCTTGATTTACAAAGGTCGCATCCTCAAGGACGATCAATCTCTTCTCAGCTACGGTGAGTTTCTTCATCGTTTTATGACTGTTCGTTTTGGAATGAGTCCCTTAAAATGATTTGTGATCTGATTTGTGTGTGTATAGGTTTGGAGGCTGATCACACCGTTCATATGGTTCGAGGCTCTGCGCCGTCTTCATCACCTCCTTCTGCTCCGGTTAACCAACCCACTGCACCTAGTGTCACTAGAGGAGTTGGTTCAAACGCAGGAGAAGCTTTGTTCCCTGGGCTTGGATTTAACCCTTTGGGTGGTGGGAATGCTATGTCTGGCTTATTTGGTGCTGGTCTTCCTGATCTTGAGCAGGCACAGCAACAACTAGCTCAAAACCCTAATATGGTCAGAGACATGATGAACACGCCAGCTATTCAGAATCTTATGAACAACCCTGAGTTTATGAGAAGTATGATTATGAGCAACCCTCAAATGCGTGACCTTGTGGACCGCAATCCTGAGCTTGGCCATGTGCTTAATGACCCTAGCATCCTTAGGCAAACTATGGAAGCTGCGAGGAACCCGGAGCTGATGCGTGAGATGATGAGGAATACTGATAGGGCCATGAGTAATATTGAGTCTATGCCTGAGGGGTTTAACCATCTTAGGCGTATGTATGAAAATGTCCAGGAGCCGCTCATGAATGCTACTACTATGTCCGGGAATGCGGGAAACAATGCGGCTTCTAATCCTTTTGCTGCTCTCCTTGGGAACCAGGGGGTTACTACACAAGGTAGTGATGCTTCTAATAATTCTACTACACAGAATGCTGAAACGGGAACAGGAAATGGTATTCCAAATGCTAATCCACTTCCTAATCCTTGGGGTGCCACTGCTGGTAAGAAACTGCATTCCCTTTCTCTTAATTACCTGAGTGAGTACTCGTCTTCTAAAAGAGGGGTTCAATAATATGTTATAACAGTAAGAGTGGCTTGGTTATAAATAGAAGTTTATGGTTACCACGTTGGGTTAAGGGAGCATTATCGTGTATAATAAATTGCTTAGTTAGTTCTTGTAGTTTTCACTATTTGTTGTTATTAGTAGTTTGTGTATGAGTAAGTTTATTGGCCTCTTTCTATGTTAAATTTTTCTCTTAGTGCCATAAACACTATTGAACATATTTGTGGGGACACTTTACAGGCCAGACAAATGCCCCAGGAAGGACAAATTCTGGTGGGGATACTAGAAGCCCTGGACTTGGTGGTCTTGGTGGTCTTGGAGGCCTTGGTGGTCTTGGGGGCCTTGGTGGACTCGGTATGCTTGGAGCGGATTCACCTCTTGGTGCCACTCCAGATGCTTCTCAGTTGAGCCAGATATTGCAAAATCCAGCCATGTCCCAGATGATGCAAAGCTTACTCTCCAATCCACAATACATGAATCAGGTAACACCTAGACTAACCTATGCTTAAGATGTTGTTGCTATTTTGAACATGTGTTTAATATTTTCCCTCGGTTCCAGCTTATGAATCTCAATCCGCAACTCCGAACCATGCTTGATTCGAATCCTCAGTTGAGGGAAATGATGCAGAATCCAGATTTCCTTCGTCAGTTTAGCTCCCCGGAGATGATGCAGGTCAGTTGGGCTCCTTTGTTGTGTTTATGCATGTGAATTTCAAACATGTTGTTCTCTCCAAAGAAACATTTTTGTATCTCTAAGCTATTACCAAATGATGAAGTTTCTTCAGCCTAATGTTATTGATTGTTTTTTTTTGTTCTTTAGCAAATGATGACTCTACAGCAATCACTTTTCTCTCAGAATAGGAATACGACCAGCCAGTAAGAGTGGATACCTTTCTCATGTCCTTTATATATCATAATTGTACCTTTTGTGTGTTCTATTGTGTTTAGACAACAGTGTGACTAGCTAAACAGATAATCCCATCGGTGTTGAATGATCTTTATCTTAAGCAAGATATAAATTGAATCATGACTAGTGGAGCAACTGTTGGATCTGTTACTGGGCTTACTGTTGTTTACCTTTACTAAGGGCTGTGAAGCATTTTAATTGTTGAAATACACTTGAATAGAAACATTCTCTTTGGCATAAGCCAACAGAGTGTTGATATCTCTTTTATATTCATTTCCATCAATCTGTATTCATGTTCCCAATCTATCTTCTCTGTAGGGAACCTGGGCAAACTGGAGCTGCTGCCGCAGGTACTGGTAAAAATATTATATGTATCTGAATTATAAAGGCTTTAGTTGTTTCTCTTATAGTCGCCTACTTGTACACTTTGCTTCAGTGCATGTTTTATTCTACGTAAGTCATTACAATGGTGATGTTTATAGGGACAGGCAACAACAACGCAGGGCTGGATTTATTGATGAATATGTTTGGTAGTCTTGGTGCTGGTGGCCTGAGTGGCACAAACCAATCCAATGGTTAGATTTCACTGGAAATTATTATACTATTTTTTCTTATTATTATGTATATGTTGTGATGGTTCCACTGAAACATGTTTTTCGTTTGATTTCCAGTTCCTCCCGAGGAACGCTTCGCGACACAGTTGCAACAGCTGCAAGAAATGGGATTTTATGACAGAGCAGAGAACATAAGGGCTTTGCTTGCAACCAATGGAAACGTTAACGCTGCTGTAGAGCGACTCTTGGGAAGTATTGGCCAGTAGCAGCAGCAGCAGGTTCGTGAACTGATTGTCTCAGCAAATCTCTCAGTTATGGAACTCTTATAATTCATAGGATCGTGAAACTTGTGGATAAAAAAGCCGCACGATACGGTATTTGTGGTCATCTTCTCTCTCTTTTACCCCCAAAACCTTTTTTAATATATTTTGGTTCATTGTTCAGATTTTATTTGAGTTGTTACAACATACCTCTGTAAGAGCTGTGGTTTGGGAACTTTGAATGGCTACATTTTACGTTATTCTATAGATTTTCGTTGTGTGATGTTGTGACAACCCGTCCTGCGGACCCCAGATTTCACATCGCTGCAGCGCATCGACCCCAACCCTTTCCTTATGAGTTCTCTCTAACTCCATAATTAGGTTGTTGGTGCGCCTCGAACCCAGGACCTCACCCTTTAACAGCCTTCTCACAGGACAAGCTGTCACCAATTGACCTGCAACTTTTATTGTGACAACCTGTCCCGCTCACTCGGACCCCAGGTTCACATCGCTGCAGCGCATCGACCCCAACCCCTCCCTTATGAGTTCTCACTAACTCCATAATTAGGTTGTTGGTGCGCCTCGAACCCAGGATCTCACCCTTTAACAGCTTTCTCACAGGACAAGCTGTCACCAATTGAACTGCAGATCAATTGGTGACAGCTTGTCCTGTGAGAATGCTGTTAAAGGGTGAGGTCCTGGATTCGAGGCGCACCAACAACCTAATTATGGAGTTAGTGAGAACTCATAAGGGAGAGGTTGGGGTCGATGCGCTGCAGCGCTGTGAATCTGGGGTCCGAGTGAGCGGGACAGGTTGTCACAGATGTGTTCATCGTTTAAGAGATTCCGAGAAGGTTTTGATGCAGTTTTGGGATAAATAACGAGGGTAGTCATATTGAAACCGAGTCGAACAACAAAAAAAGTTTTGATTCGGCTTGATTCCTTCCGGTTGGAAATAAACCGTACCCGGTTCAAGTATAAACAAAATTAGCTAAAAAGAGATATAGTCCTAAATTTATGTTCATATTTAGTTCAAACTCGATTCCATTATGGCATATTCGTATGCCAACTGCCAAGGACCTGAACCAGAAAGGGATCTTCTTGTTTTGTTTAGTTTGATTTATTTCACATTTTTGTTTGACGTGTATTTGGTTTAGTACAGACTTGAAAAGTACAACAATCTTAGTTTTAAAAACTTTAGTTCAGAAAAACATAAATAAAAACAGTATTTAGATTTCTTTTGGAAAAATGAAAATTCGAGAAAATAGGTTTGTGTTTTTGAAGCATTTTTGTGATTTGTATCGAGGGTAATCAAACTGAAGTCAAGTCTGTTAACAAAAAATCTTAGTATTGTTTCGGCTTGATTTGGAGCTTAACCGTACCCGGTTCAATGTTTAAACAAATTAGCCGAAAAAGAATAATAAAGAAAATGAAAATCCGACAAAAAGAGGGGGCCACATGTAAAGAAAAAACAATGGGACAAGTAACTGCTAAAGAAACCGCAAAGCAATTAGCGACTCCACGAATCAAACTAACTTCTTCCCCTCCCTCTACATAAATCCCACTCTCCCCCGTTTTTTCTCTCTTTTTCTGTAGACGATGAGTAACAACAACAATCTAGACTTGGATCTCAATCTCAATCTCCCATCGTCTCCCACAAATGTAACTCCCCCGAGTAACAACCAAACCCCAAGGAGAAAACGCACAAGAAGAACCTCCAACAACGAATCTTCTTCATCTTCAAGGCCTAAACCAGACCCTAATGCTCCCTTAATCACAGAACCATGCAAAGTATGTGGCAAAAAGTTCTGGTCTTCCAAGGCACTCCATGGACACATGAGATCTCACCCTGAGCGTCAATGGCGTGGTATCAACCCTCCTCCTAACCACCAACCTGCATCCGCACCGCCCGAAGAAGGTCAAGTGTTGCCTATTGCCTCCACGACCGGTTCAAGTGTAGTAGGAGTTGAAGAACGGTTCGAGTGTGGAGGTTGTAAGAAAGTGTTCGAGTCACGTCAAGCGTTAGTTGGACATACATGTTCCGCCCTTTTGAACTTAAACGAAGATCCACCACCACCACCTCCTCAAGAAGATCAGATCGTTGATGAAAGTAAGAGTGTGATGTTGGTGTCAGGGATGAATCATCGATGTGACATCTGTTCGAAAGTTTTTTCTAGTGGTCAAGCTTTGGGTGGTCACATGAGGACTCATTGGCTTAAGGATCGCAAGGAGAAGAAACAAGCTTCGACGACTGGTATCGATCTCAATGTTCCTGCGTCTACCAACTTGCCCGGTTCTTCTTCAGACACTTTGGCAGAGTCTGCCGTGGATCTTAGGTTACGACTTTGACAATAATAATAATATTATGTTATTGGTATTGGTTTTCTCTTCTCTTGATGAAACTCTCTACTTATGTGTGTGACGATGAATTTATACGATTGGGGGTATTGTAATAATCTATTTAAAATTTATTTGTTGACGGTGAAATTGCATTATTATAGTATAGATGTGTTTGGTAATATTCAATATATATGTGAAAGTTAGCTTTTTAGTTAAGTCCATCCATTTTCACAATCGTTACATCTTTGTTATATTCTTGTTATTTTTTTTTTTTTTTAAATTGAAACTTTACCTTATCGAATGTTGTATCCTAATACGAGATATGAAAACGTAGATCCACTAAAAAGCCGACTTTGTTTTCAGTTTAGTTATACAGAATTGCTAGTTAGAGTGCTATTTACAAATAGAAGATGTTAGTAAAGTTAGTAGAATAAAATGAGCGGAAATATGATTAAGTGGAAATAATTGCATTCAATTCAATTCCTTTTTTCTCCCCCAAAAAAAGGAGAGGAATGTTTCTCTCCAACATTTGTTAATTTTGTTCTACGAAATTAGTTATTTTCAGTGATTTTAATGAAATTACTTGGATTATTAAGTGTTCCACATTTTCAGTAAAAAAATGGTGAAAACCTTAGAGAATATCTAAATCTACCTACTTGTATATTTGTAACCATAATTGTTAAAATTCATACATAGGATCTCAACCAAACTTTGTTATCAGTGGTCCAACATTTTTAGATACCATAAGCAAATTTTTAACAACATATTTTATATTTTTCCTAATTATATATAAAAAACTATGTATAATGCAAATTACCACACAGTTTTCTTTATAAATTAATTCAACTCCATTAATAATTATTAAAGATAATTTTATAAAATTAATTATAGTAATATTTGTTAATATTATCACTAACATTTTGACTATATCAATCATAATATGCTAAATCAATTGTTTATACAAAATTTCACATTTAAAATTATATTTTAATTATATTTTATATAATTCTACTTGTATTTTATATAATCTTACTTATATTTTACATTATTTATTAAATTTTCTATGTAAACATAATTTGTATTTTATTTGATAATGATATTCGTAAAAAACTAATATTTTTATAGAACTTTTATTAATACATATGTTATGTCTTCTCGTACGATATGCCGAAGCAATGGCTTAGGTGGCATGTCCTTCAGGCCAGCCCTGATCTTGTTCTCATAGACAGTATGTTACCTGTTTCATATATCCAGAAGTACTTTGCAAGGAAACTGAATCTTGAAAGTTAGAATGAGGTGACTTCCTATTTATTTTTCCTCTTTCTTAAACTTCTTAGTTTCATTCTACTGAATAGTCAATAAGAGATAAACACTATTTTAGGGTTTGGGAATTTCAGGTGGAGTTATACTTGAGTCTGCCTTTGGATCCATCAATGTTGTTGTGTCACTTATTAGGGAAATGGATCGCAACTGCATGTCCTCAAATACTAACGACAAGTATCAGAGCTTTAGGCGCTAATTATATGTTGGTCCTCTCTTGTGGTCGCAAACCTCATTCAGAGAGTCCATGAGTTACCATTGCAAGGTTACCTTAAAATGCAAGTTATCTTGTTGCATTTTTTTTGTATCATATCGAGAAATTATTCCAATTATTGAATAAATTTCCATCCGCTTTACTTTTGCATTTTTATTTTTCAAAGCGTATCAACTATCAGTTCAATATTTTTATTTTATTTGGTCTAAGTTTAATTTTCATATATTTCAAAATCAATACTGTTTTAGACTTAAATATATTTTCACGTAGTATCTTTTTTTTGTTTTGTTTTGTTTTGAACGCTAGTGATTTGACTTAGAATCCTATCTCCCATGATCTCATGAGAGAGACTGGTACAAGGGAATCCTTAACTTGCAGCCTCTTCGACACTTGATTATTGTGTGTGTTTTCTAATTTCACTCTCTAGATCAGAACATCATGATTAACTAAAAGGAAAAAAACATGTTGGGTTCAAGCAGTTTCAATCTTTTTGTTATCAAATTTTTGTTTTAATTCAAATACTTTTTTTATTTTTCTAAACGTATTAACCGCTTGACTCTGGCCGCGGGTCGCCGATAGTGAAGATGATAGGAAACTAGTGATACAAACACAACTTGGTGAAACAATGGTTGATGTGCCACTTATGCTTTCTAATGAAGATACAGAGGAGAAAACCTATAATGGTAATGTTCCCAATTCTCCCTTGATGAAACCAAATAAAAGATGTAAAACGAAATCAAGTTATGGATCTTATTACACTTATAAAAGGAGAGAACATAAAAACAACTGCCCCATTAGGAAGACAAAATGCTATCTTTTCTGCTGCTACTGAAAACGAAAAAACTCCAATATATTTGGGTAAACGACTTATTTCCACACCAAAAGTATCGTATAGTAACAGTTGCACACAATCTTTTATGTTCGTCCTAATTGCACATTTTATAAGTATACAAACCTTTTTACCCCCATTTTAAAAATTCCAAACTTATTTATACACAAAGTTTAAGATGAAAACTGATACCAACATAGAGCGGTTTAAGTTTGGTTTACTATTTAGTGATTCAAATGAAAACCAATGGCTGATGTAGTTAACCAAATTGAACCGATTAGAAACGGTAAACCGGGATTACACAACCTAATAACCTGAAAATATAACCCGAACCTTAACCCATGTCATTTAACCCGTAAATCAAAATCCCTAAATTCCTAATTCCCAAATCATCTCTCTTGTGATGAACCCTAACTCACTCAATCCAAATCCAACAGATTACCTCCTCAGTCCTCACCCAATACCCGACTTGTTAACCAGAAATCCTTTACCATCCTCGACATCACTAACCTTGTTCGATTCCCAATCCAACATGATTATGTCTTCTCTCAACTGCAACTGCAAGTCTTTCCTTCAATAGTTCTCTGCAATTTAACATATTTCTTGATATATATATTAATTTTATAACTGTATTATCGAATTGTATCTTAGTTCGGTCGTTCAATTAAGATGTTTAACTGTTACGGGACGCGGATTCGACCCCATCTTTCTTCCCTTCAAATTTCTCTGCAAACCTGTAATTCCTCGTCAATGGCTTCCTAGGTCCTTTTTTTCTTTCTTTTCTAGCAATTTTCATCTGATTTTTATAAGGAGTTATTACATTATTCTTTCAAGCTTTCATATCTTTTGTTTGAAAAAAAGAAGTATGAGAAAGAGAGACATCAAGATGTCGGAAGGAAGATCTAACAGGTAGGATTTTTACCCAAAAACAGGTTGGGTTGATTTTTTTTCATTGGTTTTTTTTTTTCTTTCGTTTAGATTTTTTCTTTGGTTTCGTTCTTTTATAACAAAAATTGGTTTGGTTACGTTTTTGGTTAACGTTTTTGGTTAACGTTTTTGGTTAACGTTTTAAACCATTAAAACCAAACCAAATTTTCGTCTATGTGGATTCGGGTTTCGATCTTTCTGATTAGGGAGTAATAGGTTTAGATACTTAAATTGTGTGCAATTAAGACGAGAATGAAAGTTTGTGTACAATTGTTACTATATGATAGTTTTGGTGTGGAAATAGGTCGTTAACCCAACATAATTTACATTACTTGTATTTCAGGATCAGTACGACTTTTTAATTCTTCTATTTGGAAGAGGAAAATATTATAGCTACATAAATTTTAGCTATATTGTTTCAGTCGAAAAAATTGGTTCATTTTCAAATCCATCCAGTTCAATTAACCAACAGTCACTAAATTCACAAACTATATATATTTTCCAAAAGTATAATATTTAATGCGTGTTATATATATTCACAATAAAATATGAGAATCAACACAATCTATAGACAATACACACAATAGGATTATATTTGCGTTTTAGCACCAAACTAGTTGACTAAACAAGTTTAGCATTCTTTATTAGAAAACAGTTATAAGATTTTTTTTTAAAACAAACTGGTTTACTATTATACTTTTAGTTGATAACACACTTAAATAAAAGTGTTAAAATTTAATTGGCTCTAAAATGTGACCTGGCTAAGATGACGTGTATTGTTGACTCAAATATGACTCAGTGTCAGAATCTATGATAAGTCTCTCTAAACTTACTTATATGGCTAATGTGATATTATCTTTCCTAAACCGTTCTTAATTACCACATCTCCAATCTTGATTCATATTAATCTAATTTTGGTTATCCTAATCATCTTAATCAAAACTCCCTACATTATATAGCTCCATTATCAGATTGGTTGCCATCATCATTATTTCAAATCATGAAATTGGTTCAATTATATATTTGGTTGCGATTTACAAAATTGAATTGGTGCTATTAATTTTATATTTCATGTCTACATACGCCATTCTAGGATATACATACAACATTATAATTTTAAGTTATAATATTGTTTATGGTTTAAACTTTATGGTTTATTTTCTATACATTTTGGGTTTAATATTTAGGATATATGGTTTAGGTTTCAAGCGAAACATATGTTAAACGAAAGATTATGTCATTTAAATACTTTAAACATTATGATATTTGATTGACTGATAATCATGTATAATGTGATATTCAGTTTTGATATTGTTTCCAATATAGATTTTTAATATATTTAAACTAAGATTTCATCATTGTAAAGAGAATATACCAATGTATATATCATAAACTGTTTAACCATTTGTTTAAATATCTCCTATTATGACATTAAGATAATATATTCTTTGCAAATCTTTTAAACAAAGTAATAACAATATAGTTATGAATATTCTTATGTCTACTAGGTTAAACAGTCAAGTACTTATATATACATCCTCTCATGTACAACCTAATTGTTTGACTCTCTCTTCTCCTCAACAATGTCGATCGTCTCAAGGAGTGTTCCATACTATGTTCCGGTGAATCTATTAGAAGCATCCAATGCGTCTCAGAAAATTTGTGTGAAGATTATGAAGAAATGAACTTTGTTCAACTTCAGAACATAAAACTTTATTGAGTTAGTCCTTGTGGATGAAATTGTAAGTTTATTATTCCATTTAGGATTACTTTCAAAGTACAACAAATGTTTTTTCACGTATGTAGACACAATTTCATGTTTTTTGCTAATCACATGGTACCAAATTTCACATTCTCCTGCTTACACCACAAAGAAGATGGATGCGGTTGTGGTATGTGTCATATGTTTTATGCTTGTCAAATCCTACATAGGTATATCAATATTTATTCTTTCTTCACATGTGAAATTTTATTCATATTCAAGTCATATACCTAATGTCTTCTCGTCTATTATAAGTGAATTAAGCATATCAAATGTTTTTAATGCCACACAAATATTGTTTAATCCTACTACTGAACATGTTGATAATTTCAGAAATAGGTACATATATTCAACTCATGATTTTGTTTTTAAAAAATTCAAACTTTCATTAAATACATTTGTCATTTTATTATTTTTTCCATAATAGGCTGTCTAGTAATAATCAAATGATCGTAAAGATGTGTTGGTTTAATGTTTGCTATTTGATATTTTTAAAATACAGTAATGATGATGTTTTTCTGATATGATATTGGACTATGTTTTAAGTTTGTTTGCTTCATAACATATAGTAATCAAAACTATTTATAAAATATACCAAGTAACAACAATACACAAATTTTATTGAGATTCAACTATTAAACACAATTGACAGACAACCAAACTTTATATATCTCATTGGAACAAATGATTATGTTTTAATATATAACACATGTTTAATTATTCATTATACAACATGCTTACCAAATAATAATATGATAAATTATAGATACTCACATTCCATAAATATAAACATGAAAGTGTTGATTTCGAGTAAAGATTATACTACCATAATGGTTATAATTATAAATTATAAGAAATTTCTATAAAATCTTCAGAAAAATCTTACCAATAATCCAAAAACTATTCAAAGATCTACACACCCGCACACTCCATACCACAATATACATTTTATTTATTCACTATTTTGTTTTATAATTACTCTTCCAAACATGGACGATTGTGAAATCACTTCTAACAATGAAAAAATTTAAACTATTTTACCAAATTTTAAATGGAAGACTCACATCTTTATCGAGCACAATACGTAACAGTGACTAAAGAGAATGATTATTATGCTATTAGTAGGATAATCATTGGAGATACCCTTATCTTTTGAATAGAGAGAAAAATCTTAATTGTGTTAATTCTTATGTAGTGAAGTGAAACTTCTATTCAATTGACTTCACCTCCAAGGCGCCACATACATCTATATAAATCTTTTAAAGAACAGAGTTTAACCTTTGCCATGTACACGTCATTAACATTTGAAAAACAAAAATATAGGTGGAAGAAGACCTTCAATATGTGGTAATTTTTAATTTAAAATTGAGTAGATGAGCTTATATATTTGAGAAGAGAATCGTTGGTTTGACCGACGGAAAGCACTTGAGCTTGAAGCTTACTCTCCAGAATCGAAAGATCTCTCATACTAATAATATAAAAACGCTCTTATATTTTCATTATAGCAGAAAACCTGTATTTATAAAATAAACTGTATGTTTAATTTATAAATAAATATCAAAAATAATTATATGTTTCCTAAGTGGTGGAGAATCATCGATAACAATACAAGGTAGTACCTTCGAGTTTTGATGAGACATCCTGTTAGGATTTGTGTGATCTTCTTGGCGTTCTAAGAGGAATTGAGATAAAGATTTTGATCTCCTTCCATTTTCCTTGGAACCCCCTTTGGGTTCATGGCTCTTTATGAGTCTTTCTTCACGAAATTTAATAAGTGTTTTCGTCTTCCAAATGAGATGACTGCTTATTGCGAGGAGCATGATATGGCCTTATGCAGTTGATGAGGCTGTCTATGAGAGCTTTCATGGGGGGGGGGGGGTAGTCTTGGTTTCCAATCTCGCGATTGCTTTGAATCCTCGATTGTTTTGAGAGATTACTCGAATGAGAACAATATGCCTCTCTCCAGTATTTTGTATGTCATCTTTAACTGTGTGGAAAGTTTAATAACAAAGAGATGTCGATACAAGATGACAAGTGGTGGCTGCGATATTTCTAAGTTAAGATTGACAGGCCACTGTTCTGAATGTGCATCAGGCTTATTGTTTAACTTGGAATCCCTAAGATGTTAAAGATATGTATATATATTTTTTCCTCCCCTTTTGACTTTCTTTCGGTATTTTGTAGATCGAGATTCATCCTTTTATCTGAAGCTGGTGAATTTCTCCGAGAAACTTCCCAAATTGATAGCTAGTGGAAAGATGTACGTGATGCTTATCTTTTCGAAGAATTTCCTCAAGTTAAAGACAGTGAGAATGGCTCTTTTATTGTTTTGTATTAGCGTCTTATTTTCTTCATATCTGAACCAGTGCCATGCACTTGCTTCTTCTTAACCTTCTTCCTTTTTTAGAGAGGTGGGATTTGGTCACTCCCCCGCCGATATTGAGGGGGTGGTTGGTGCGTCGAGCAGGAAGAGAAAGGTGAGGTCATTGTATGTGGCTGCATATTTCCAAATTGTGTGGGTCAGGGTGACTCTGCATCCAGCAGATGTAGATATGTCAGGTATTGCGCCCCAAAATTTGTCTTGCTCTTCTGCTGCTCCTGTGGTTTTAGTGGCCTTGATTTCCGGTAAGATCAATCCTCTTGTCGAGGTGTGTCTCGGGACTACTCATGATGTTTCTCAAGGCTCTTCCAGTTGAAAAGGTTGTGAGGCTTCCTTGGTTCGTGATGCGTTTATTCCTATTGATCATTGAAATATGTTGCCTCACGCCGTGTTGGTTGGAAATGAGATTCTGAATAGTGACGATCAAGATCCTCTGTTTTCTAACGAAGAGGAGTCTGGTGAATATGCTAGACTGGTCGCACTGCTGAGCTCGGCCGAGAGATTTGTTTTTCACTATGACGGGGCGGAGTGCCTCTTTTCTGACTCGCCTGGATTTGCTCGCTTGTGCCAAAAGATAACTCATGTGGGTATTGTTGCAGATGGGGTGTCGTTTCTTCATGAAGAGGAATATTCCACTCTTGCGAGGATTTTATGTTAGGTATTTGTTCTGCTCTGTTGTGCTTGCATATTTGGTTTTGGGGCTTCATTCATCTCGTTTTTTTTGTTTAACTCAAGAGCCAACAAACTTTGCTTGTCCAAGGCTATGATGATGAGGTCAAAGAGATGTGCAAGATAGTGGTTAACATTAAGGAGAATATTAAGCAAGGTTGCCGGGTTGTTAAGGAGTTAGCAGCGAAGACTGATCTAGTGATGGCTAAGAGGGACGTGCTGACCATGAGTTGAAGGTCAAAGAAGGGAATCTTCTTGAAGCAGAAGAAGCTTGCAAGGAGGTTGTTCGTGAAGCTGAGTTTTTCCAAGTGGATCTGGATGTGGTTAAGGGGGAAGTGAAGGAACTTTGTTAGAGAATCGGTTATGTAGTTTCTCAGTAAAGGTCTCTTGAGGTAAAGAGTGAATTTGAGTCACGAGACTGTGTAGATCACAAGACCGTAGCATTTTTGTGGAGCGGGCTATCTCTTGACAAATCGTGAAGTTTATTTTTACCTTTTTGAGAGGATTCGGCAGTAGATCGATCAAGAAGATACTCAAGGTGCTTTGGTAGAGATCAACCGAGTCATCATCTCCCTTGGTTGCCTTGACGTTCTTGTTAATGAGCACCATATATCATCCCTATGAGCTTTGTTGAGAGGCTCAATGCTAAATAAGACGAACTAATGACCTAGATTAAGGCTATGGACGTTGCCACACTTGATGAAAATGATCTTTCTTTGGTTTTGGAGCCTTTAGAGACTTCTCGGCATCTCGAGACGCTTTATTGCCCGGTTCGTCTAGTGTTCCGAAGATAGGGATGTCTAGTGCTTATTGTGGTCTTACGGCACCATTGGGTGCCTCGGGGGAAGATCATGTGGAGGTCAAGAGAACTGACTAGTCCAGTCGTCGATCGTTATATTTTAGTGTGTTTATAAATCAATGTCCTTCGGTCTTTTCTTTGTTTGGCTCGACTTTATTATTATATAATACTAGGAGCGGAGCCTCCGTGCAAGTGCAGGGTCGTGGATAAAGTTTTTGTTTCATTACTATATTTGCTAGTGTTGTCGTAGTTGTGAAGGGTTCATTATTGTTTTTTCCATATTTCTATTGTAATATGGTTAAGGTTTATAATTATATGCATATGTATTTGTTGTCAAGTTATGAATTAAGGAGTGAAATGTTTTAGTATTGTAGTCGTTATAGTTGTTGTGTTGCTTTGTTGTGTCTCTGAAACTTTTTTTTTTTTATGTACTCATGAAAATATATAATTGCGGATGTTGAGTTGGTGTTCTCTGAAATGGTATTTTTCCTGTGAATTCAAATATGTTTGTATCATTTTTTGGTGTAGCGAAGATTTATGGTAATTTTGTTCGTTAGCATTTGTTTATGAATTTTTTTTTACACTATAGTAGTGTAAGTTGTGTGTAATGTTTATTATTCTTATCTTGTTTTATATGTATTTTTTGGTTTATTAGTAAATTTTCGTTGTTATCGGACATTTAAAACAAAAACATGAAAAATAAGTATAAAATAGTTTGGTTGCCAATTTTAAGTATTTGTGTTGAAATGGGTTTTAAACAAAATATTATTTTTGCGATAAAGAGACAATAATGTTGTCTTGTTGTCATTGGGCATATAAGTTGTTTTCGTAAAAAAAAGAATGAACATTTGTAGATGATTTTGCCGTCTGTGTGTTTTTCGGGAGCGTCTATGGGGTGCATGTGTTTGATTCTATTTTATTTAATGGATAATATATAAATAAAAAAGATCATGAAGTTAAAGTGTTTTTTCAAATATTTGACATAAAAAAATCATGAATCTAATATACTATATATCTATATTCAACATGTCATCATCGGATCGAAAAAGATTTTTTCATAGTGATTTTCCTCATGTATTTGAATGTGTAATCCTCACTCTCTGATTTGACATATACCCAATGATCATTACTTTTTCACTTCGTGTGTTTATGTAGTTTGAAATTTGAATGTGATGCTAGACGGAAAAAAATAAAAAAATATAAGATTATACTATACATGAACATGTCGATGCTCTTTTTTCTTCTCTTTTGAAATGGACAACATGTTTTTTATGTTCACATTTTTTTCCTGAAGATAGAAACATACAACCCCACTTCTTCATTTATAAAAGGTAGTATAATGAATAATTCTCCATGTATTCAAAAATAATAATAACAACTTGGCATCAAATTGAAAGAAGGATAGTTTGAAGTGGAAAAAGAGAATGATGTAGGATTTTGCCGAAACATAGAAACTTTATAGGTAGAGAATTGAACATAGAAGTTAAAGGGTTGAAGAAGATGCGAAAGATGGAAATTGTAAATCATGATCTGAGCTATTTTGAAGAGAAATAGATTGGTTATGAGATAGATGTCTAAGGACCGCATTAATATAGAAGGGGAGATATTTTTTACTTTCATTGGTAATTTAGTGAGTGGATTTTTTCTTTTATTGAGGTTTTTAAGAGTTTTTGTATGTTGTAATTAGAATCTCTTGGTTTTTAAATTGTTGAAATGAAAAACTAATTTTTTTATGTTTTAATTGTTAATTTCTGAAGAAAAAGTGTTAACCTTTATTTGCTTTGATTTGTTAGAAAACTAAATTGGTAGTCACTATTCTTTTTAGATTCAGGTTGGATGACCAAATCAACACAATTAAAGATATTTTACTTAAATTTAAAAGTCTCGGTTACAAATTCTAAGGAAAAAGAAATTATTACCAAAATATACTAACATTTGTTTTATTGTTTGTTATATAAGACCATAATCTATTACCAAAATATACTAACATTTGTTTTATTGTTTGTTACATAAGACTATAATCTATTACAAACAATGATTTAATTATTTACAACTTATGAATTTAACTTAGTGGTGTTAAATCCAGTAAAAATGAACTAATTAAAAAAAATTGAACCGAGCCAAAATAGAAAATTGATTTGGATTTGGTAGTACAAAATAAACTGAATGGATGTTATTTTTAGGAAATTGCAGTATATGAATATGGTTAGGTATATAAAGTAATCAAACCGAATAAACCAAAGAATTCGATTAATTAAAAAATATTAATATACTTATATGTAATTCTTTTATTTGTAATTGTTTTTTAAAAAATTAATTATTAGCAAAAGTTAATATCATATAATTGAAACACAAATAAATCATGGACTATGTATATATATATTAATATATACATAGCCATTCAAAGGATTTGTTGTGTCGTAGTGGATAAAACACTTACTCTTGCATCAAACAATTTGGGTTCAATACTCTTATGTGTGAATTATAAAAGTTTTTATAACTAAATATTCATCTTAGGTGGGATCCACAATTATGCACATGTGGACACCCTTAGAGGAAAGTAGAAACTCTCCTATTATAATATAGATTTGAATTTATGTATGTGAAGCTTTTGATTAAATGACATGTACACTTAATTTAAAGCTATTTTAGAAGCGTATTTGCGAAGCAATTCAATTAGGTTGTGGATTCATTTGGGGTACTTTGTAAGAGATTCGTTCTAGACTCTGACTCTGGCCAAATTAATAATGCGGGTGATTAGTTTGCTTTGCTCATTGATACCATGGCTAGTGGGTTCGATTGGCCTATTGTCTATACGTTCAAAAAACTTTGACAACTGTGTATGAGAGGTTCTCAATTTGTACACTATTTTGTTGTTGTCAATTGAGCTTGGCGATGTATTGATTCTGCTATGTTCGAGCATTAAGTATTATATATACATATATCTGAAAATCGTTGTTGCTTTGGTACACACCGTTTGACGAATCATTTATGATGGTCTAAAGTGCTTTCGATAGGAATCGTGACTCATTAGTCTGATCGTTCGAAGATTATGATATAAAATATCAGGTCAGGCATTTTGTAGGTATTTGTTTTCTTCTGCTTTGAAGAGCCATGAAATTTGGTCATTCACCAAATTTGTTGAAGTCGACTGATCATGATTCCGTCAATTTGACGGTGGGATCGATATTGGCTTGTCGACTTCTGGAAAATCTAGCATCGGCGATCAGGTTTGGGCGACCAGTATCATTTGAGGAGAGGAAGGTGTACAACACAATTGGGGCGGATCCAGCTGACATTTACTCTTTCATACTTTTGGAGATTGGTGATGATTTCAATCTTTACGAAATGCTGATAAATTCTTGACAAGCTTGCTAGGTTGAGATTTTGGGAGGAGTGATGTATGTCTCGTGACCGTACATGGAAGCATCTACTATCTCAGAGGATGATGCTTATTTGGTTAATATACAAATAAATTTTTTATTATTATATGATTTCAATTTTTCTCCATCAACAAATTTTTTATAAAAATAAATAAATTATTTTAAAGATTTAATGAACGAGAAGAGTTACAAAATATTTGTAAGTCTTCTCACACGGAGGACTATAATGATAAAACTCAATACATGTTTTTTGTTTAGTCATAAAGAGATTGTTGTAATTTCACTAAATTTTTAGGTTATTTTTGCATTTGATTGGATTTGGGATACACTTTTGTATTCAAAATCAAGCTTTGAATCATTTTTGAAAATTTTCCAAAGAAAATAGTTATGATGTTTTGTAAAAAAATTGGAATATACTTTTCTATTCAAACTTTAAACAAAGTATTTTTAGTTATTTGAAAATATTAATTATATATTTACACAAGATTTTTGAACCTAGTTAATTTATAGATTTGGAAAATATATTAAGTATATAGTTTGAAATTAGAAGATCTTAACTAATTGGAAACTTACGTTTATAGTTTACATTTTCAAATGAAGCAATCATTCTTAAAACCATAATTTATGAATTAATAGCACGGACTGGAGTGACAAACGTTAACTAATATATTATAGAGTAAAAAGTATAGTTTATAGAGAAATTCCCTTAGATAGCCTCTTTTAGTTTGTTTGTCACAAAAATAGCTTTTAAGGAAGAAAATGACCAAAATGTGTTTTTTAGAAGCTAAAAAATTCATTTATATGCATTTATACCCCTAGGGTTAACTAATTTGAACTTTAGGGTTTAGAGTAAAGGGGTGGGTTTGGGGTTAGGGTTTCAAATTTCAAAAAAAAAATTAAAAAAATCAAAATTTCAAAAAAAAAAAAAAAAGTCTATTTTGGTCATTTTATTTTTTGAAGGCTATTTTTGTGACAAAAATTTAAAAAGGGCTATCTAAGAGAATTGCCCTAGTTTATATTGTAAATAAAGTTTTTGCATATGCGAAAGACTGACGTTCTGATGTCGGTTATTGGTTAGACCCCTTTGATCCGTGTTATTCAAGGAAAACTGTTGCCAGTTGGTTGAAGTCTTGGCTTGTGTTTGGTTCGAGCCAGACGAACCAACTAGGGACTTCTCCCTCGAGATGTTCAGCGAAGATCTGCCAGTATATTGCATTCTGTTCTTCTGAAAGAAATCAGGTTTTCTCTTGTGACTGGATGAAGGAGGAGAGATAAGGCGGTAGTTTCATTGTATGTCAGGATTTCAGCTTTAGGATCGTAGATGGGGTATTTTCTACTTCCCTTTAGAACGGAACGTGACTAGAGACCCATGAGACCCTGGTGGCGGGGGCAGGGGGGGGGGGAGTAGATTGACCTTGTTGATATCGTATTGGTTGTTAAAATGATAAATGGCTTGGTTGTTTGGTTCTTCGCATCGATCCGGGCCTCACGGTTCATTGGCCTGGTAATTCTCATCAGGGAGGTTTTCTCCCACGAACAGAAGTTGGAGGATTGTTTGGATGTTTGCTTGCTGACAAGTAGGCAAAGGGACTCCTATTCCATTATTCATGTGATCATTCGGGGTCACCGCGTGGTCTTCAATGGTTCCTTTTCCTTATTTATTTTGGGTCATTTTGTCCACTTCAACTAATTGTTTGGCTATGTTGGTTCTAATTGCAGAGAGGTTCTTCATGGTGACCACTACTGGGTCTTATGTCGGCATATCCCTGTTTGCTTTTTCGTCGCGTTAGCTGCTTATTTTGTAGAATCTCGATTCCGTATAACTCACGTATGAAACTCAAAGAACAAGGATTTGATAATAAGTATAACTCTCTTATTAACCTCTTGAGAAAATAACTCAAAACTCAAGCTTATAATCCTTGCACTCAAAACTCATAAGTTATGCAACATCATATGCATCTCCTTAAATAACTCATAAAAATCCTAAACTCACTAGGAATGACATAACTAAATAGTTTCCTATTTCACAACCTAATAGGAAATAGATAACTTAAATCATAAGCTATCTCAAGCTTATCTCAACATTCTCCCCCTTAAGCTTGAAATCAAATTTTGTCAAGTCTTCAACACCAATAAGGCTCCTCATTTCTTTGTACCGTACTCTCCCAAGTGCCTTAGTCAAAATGTCAGCTCTTTGTTCGGTTCCTGGTACATGCTTCACTTCGATCAAGTTGTTATCAACACATTCCCTTATAAAATGATAACGACGATGTATATGTTTGCTCCGACCATGAAACACTGGATTCTTGGTAAGAGCTATTGCAGATTTGTTGTCGATTTGTAATACTACCTTCTCACTCGGTTTTCCAATTATTTCACCAAGAAGTTCTTGAAGCCATATGGCTTGCTTAGCTGCCTCTGTTGCTGCCATAAACTCAGCTTCGCAGGATGAGAGAGCAACAATATCTTGTTTCTGTGAGCACCAAGTGATAGGTGAATCCGAAAAATAGAAAACATGCCCCGAAGTACTTCTACCATCATCTTCATCAACATTGTGACTACTGTCACTATATCCCATTAGTTTTGCTTCACTTGCTCTACGGAATAGCAGGCCATGACCAAGAGTTCCTTGTATGTATCGCAAGACTTGTTTAATAGCAGCTCCATGTGATCGTTTAGGCTCCTGCATATATCGGCTTAACACTCCAACTCCATAAGAAAGATCAGGTCGAGTGTGCAATAAATATCTAAGGCATCCAATGCTCCTTCTATAATCTTTCTCATCTATGCCTTCTTCATCCTGAGCTTTACATAATTTTGTACTCGGGTCCATAGGTGTGTGAACCAAGTTACAATCTTTCATCCCGGTTTCTTCCAAGATTTTCGTAGCATATCTTTCTTGTCGCAAAGTGATTCCTTCTTTGTGTTGGTCTACTTCGATCCCAAGGTAATAGGTTAGTTTACCCAAATCACTCATCTCAAACTTCGCAGACATTCCCCTTTTAAACTAAATGATCAGATCAAGGCTCGTTCCGGTAACTAATAAGTCATCAACGTATACAGCTACAAGGAGAAGGTGCTCCTTTACTTGTTGACGATAGAGTGCTGGCTCTTTAGAGCACTTAACGAACCTCAAGTCACCAAGTACCTGATTTAATTTTTCATTCCACGCACGCGGTGCTTGACGTAAGCCGTAAAGAGCTTTGTTCAACTTGTATACCTTGCTTTCCTTTCCTTTGATCTCAAAGCCTTCTGGCTGAGAGACATAAACTTCTTCTTTCAAGTTACCATGAAGGAATGCTGTTTTGACGTCCAAATGGTGCACTTCCCAGCCTTTGTTAGCAGCTATGGCGAGTATAAAGCGTACAGTCTCGATGCGAGCCACAGGTGCGAACACCTCATCGAAGTCGATGCCATGCCTTTGTATGTAGCTGTTTGCAACTAATCTTGCCTTGTGTTTATTGATGCTTCACTTTAAACACCCATTTTAGACCAATTGCTTTAGCTCCTATGGGAAGATCAACTAAATCCCATGTTCTGTTTCTAATAATCGAAGTGATCTCATCTCTGCAAGCTTCTCTCCATACGTTACTTTCTTTTGCTTCTTTGTAACTCCAGGGTTCATCATTAATACTTAACAACAGACGTTCTCCTTCAAGCTCAGACAATAAGATGTAATCATCAAGGTAACTTGGTTGCTTTCTTTCCCGTGTTGATCTTCTCAACTCTACTTCTGTCTGTTCTTCTAAAGTATCTACATCCTCTTGGCTTACTGGATCATCGTTGTGATCCTCTGCTTCGACCTCTTCTCCTGTGCCATCACTCGACTCTGCTTCATTGTTTTCATCAGTTTGGTAAAATTCCCTTAGGTCGATTCTAAATGTTCCTGTCTCATTCTCTGTGATTTAATTCTTCCAGTTCTAACTTTTGTTCTCATCAAATATTACGTCTCTGCTGACCACTATCTTCCTATTTATTGGATCAAGCAACCTGTAAGCCTTCGACCCCGGCTCTGTTCCGAGGTGAACTAGCATCCTAGACCTGTCGTCTAGTTTCTTAAGGTGTGGAGTATCGATTTTAGCGTAGCTAATGCATCTGAATACTCGTATGTGTGAGATGTTTGGTTTCTTTGACTTGAATACTTCGTAAGGTGTCTTTGCATTAAGGACACGGGTTGCAACACGGTTAATCAGATAGGTCGCATGCCTCACAGCTTCTCCCCATAGATAATTTGGCAAGTTCATATGCTTCATAATGCTCCTTGTCATGCCTAAGAGTGTCCTGTTACGTCTTTTAACGACTCCGTTTTGTTGTGGAGAATATGGGGCTGTGAGGTGTCTTGTTATTCCACTACTTTCGCAGAATGTATTGAAATCATTGGACACAAATTCTCCTCCTCTGTCCATTCTAAAGACTTTGATCACCATTCCTGTCTCTTGTTCAACTACTGACTTGAATGTTTTGCATTTATCAAAAGCTGTCTGCGGGAAAGGATGTCTTGCTTGTTTCCCAAGCATACATGATGAACATATTTCTTTCTCGATAGAAATATTAGGTATCCCAGTAACTAAATCTTTACTGAACATTGCTTTCATTGATTCTCTCCCTATATGACCCAATCTTGCATGCCATCTTGAAGATTCACTTGTCGCCGTGAGTTGAAGACACTTTGCTTCAACTATATCAATCATTACTTTGTATAAGCGGTTCTTTGATCTCTTTGCCTTTGTTATCAATTTCCCATCTCGGTCTCTTAGGATGAGAAGATCTTCCTTCATTCTGACATCACAACCTGATTCTGTGGCTTGACCAAGGCTTATAATATTGCTCTTCAAGTCTGGTATGTAGTATACATCGGCCAAGACTTTCTTTCCTCCATCCTTGCTGCAAAATAATATCGACCCTTTACCTTTAATATCAATGCGGGAGTCATCACCAAACCTAAATTTTCCTGTGATTGACTCGTCAATTGCTTTGAAATAGTCTCGGTTCCCAGTCATGTGATTGCTTGCCCCGTTGTCTAAGTACCAAACGTTATCTCTGTCTTTGCTTGTCTCAAACTCTTGTGGATTCACATTCCTTTCATTGAGATATACTACTTCTTGCATCATCAATTCTTCAGCCTCCTGTGTATCATTGTCTTTAGTTTCAGAGGCTTCTTGTAGTTTCAGCAAACGATCCAGGCATGTTGATGCGAAGTGACCACTCTTATCGCAACGAAAGCATGTGATTTTTGACATATCGATATTGTCATGATATCGATCATTATATCTGCCTCGGCTTCTTCCCTGGTTATAAAACCGTCCACTACGTCCTCGTCCTCTATGCCAATTGTTATAGCTACGGTTGTTATAGTCACGTCCTTGAGGAGTAGGTTGAGGTTCCATGTTTGCGTACATGAGCTTGCTCTGTGTTTCTTGTGTTTCTTCCTCTACCTCTGAAACTCTTTCTTCGTATGTTTTCAACCTCCCAATTATATCTTCAAAGATCGTGGTTTTAAGGTCGAGTACCTGTTCTAATGAGGCGACAATATGAATGTACTTCTTCCTGGGAAGGCTGGAGAGAAACTTATTTACTAGTTTCGGTTCTTCAATATTTTCTCCCAAAGAGCTTGACTTTGATGAAATTTCTGATAGTTTCCCAACGAAGTCATCAATTGTATCACTTTCTTTCATTCTTAATCTGTCAAACTCGGCCATTAGTGTCTGCAATCTAGCTTCACGCACACGTTCTGCTCCCATATACCTCGATTTAATTGCATCCCATACCTTTCTTGCTGTATCTAATTCTCCTACTTGTAGGATAAGAGCTTCAGGAATGGATTGGAATAGCAAGGCAGTGGCCATGTCGTTTTTCTCTCCATTATCCGACTCGTTCTCGATTACGTCCCAGACCCTATGAACTTTTAACAAAAGTTTGATCCGTATTGCCCATACAGTGTAGCTAGTAGCTGTTAACATTGGGCAGCTAATCGAAGAAGGTCCCCCAACTTCTTTAGGCTTAGTCGTGACAATATCCCCCATTGTTTCCTAGAAGCTTTGATACCAAATGTAGAATCTCGATTCCGTATAACTCACGTATGAAACTCAAAGAACAAGGATTTGATAATAAGTATAACTCTCTTATTAATCTCTTGAGAAAATAACTCAAAACTCAAGCTTATAATCCTTGCACTCAAAACTCATAAGTTATGCAACATCATATGCATCTCCTTGTATAACTCATAAAAATCCTAAACTCACTAGGAATGACATAACTAAATAGTTTCCTATTTCACAACCTAATAGGAAATAGATAACTTAAATCATAAGCTATCTCAAGCTTATCTCAACATATTTTACGTGTGTTGACTCCATTTCTCCGAGATTTTTTGAGATACTTCTTTGCGTAAAGAGATTCCTGATTTGTCCCATAAACTGCGGTAAATGTTGAAAGTTGAGTTTGAGTGGGTGATTAAGAAGTAGATTAGGGAAAAAGCAGGCCAGAAATATCATTTATATTAAAAGTAAATTGGGATCAAGAAGAGATTACAAAGAAGAGGTGAGTTTGATTATCGAATCGAGGTCGCTAAGTTTATCTCTCTAAAATCTCTCTCTAGAAGCTATGGGGAGAAAAGGTGATCCCATTGTTCAGTCGACTGAGCCATCCTTTTGTAGTCACGTGGTGGTTTGAATACAACAAATGACAACTCGTTGTTCATGTTGCTGAGTTCATATATTAGATTTTATCAAATGAGGTCATATATTCCCTGCGAGGCAGGTGCAGATTGCTTCATTCCAAGACATTGAATGATGGTCAGGTGGTATCGTCTATAATTTTTGACCTTGTAAACACGCTTCCTTTTGAGTATGGGTACAAGCTCATCACGTTTCTTTTATTATCATGTTTTATCCTCTAGCAAATTGAGACTGAATATTGATAAGGGTTCGAAGTCTACCTTCAACACCGTCAAGAATTCTATCAGGGATCACTCAGTGTTTTTGTAGTAGAAGTCCCTAATTTTACAAGTTCAATACTACAATATATAACATTAAATTCATCAAAAGAGTTTGATGGTATTTTAATATTTTGTCACAAACAGGCATGTGCCTCAGTAATAAAAAAGTAAACACTCGCTTAGGGCAGCAAACTTTACAAAAAAAAAAAAATCAAGGGCATCATCTTATGTAATTAAAGATTAAGGGCATAATAATAGAAACACGAGGTTATACTATGAAAGCAGTAAGCACACTGGTAGTTAGTTTATAGAAAAACATGGATTTGTGACGAAAACATGGGTTTCATAACTATGGGTTACATAACTATGGGTTTCATAAGTAATAAAATGTAGATAATTGTTAATTATTGATAAATAAAAATAATTAGAGTGGTTAACTGTAGGTTTGGGCGTTCGGGTATCCGTTCGGGTTTGGGTCAGAAATTTTGGATTTTTGGGTATTTCCGTATAAAGGTTTAGAACTCGTTCGGGTATTTTAACATATCGAGCCGGGTTCAGATATTTATAGTTTGGGTTTGAGTATTTCAGATCGGGTTCATATATTTTAGATTTTGAAGAAAAAAATAAATTCTTCATTACTCAAATTTTGTATACTTAAAATTTTACAATTTAATTAAATAAATTTTAAAATGTTTAATAAACTGAACAATTAATAGGTTTGAAAACAACATTTTGAAAATAAAAAAATACTAATTTAATTGTTGTTTTGATAATTTGAATATAACATTTGTTTATGTATGAAACAAAAAGCTTAACTTACATTTTAAGTGAATACCAAATTATTTTTTCTACAACCATATGTATGTTATATGATTTTGAACCATGTATAATATCAATATAAATATTTTGAATAAAATGAAAGAAGTAAACTAGAAATATAGGATTTAGTGTATATATGTTTGGATATCTTCGGATATCCATTCGTGTTCGGGTATTATCGTTCGGATTCAAATATCCAATCTCTTTTAATTTAACTAGTTCTTGGGCCGCGCTACGCGCGGATTATACTCTAAATATTTTTTTTTCAATTCTTAAAAATAAAAACTATTATAGTATTCCCTCCGTTTCAGATTAATTATCATTGTAGAGTAAAATTTTTGTTTCAAAATAAGTGTCGTTTTATAGTTTCAATGCAAAATTTATTGATTTTTTATTTTAATCTATTTTTCTATTGGTTGAAATGTGGTTAGGTGTATTGATAGTTGTGTTTTTATTTTGGAAATATGTAAAATTAAAGGTTTTCTTAATCGGTGTGCCAAAGTCTAAAACGACAACTAAAATGAAACAGAGGGAGTATAATATTATATTTTAATAACATAAGATTGTGGACACATGAAATCAAATAGGGAAAATAAATTGTTTGGGTTATTATTATTTTTTTTTGGTTTTCCAACTTCTTCTTTTAATAAAATTTAATTTTTGATAATATTTTTATAGAATTTTTCTTTTGCTTATTTTGTCATTAGTTCTTTTTATTAACACGAAACATAAATATTTATTTTATTTTGAAGGTAAATAACGTTCATAATAACTATTTAGTTTTTTGGTTGTAGTCTTATACAACTAACAATCTTTATATTATGTAGTTTTGGGAGCATTTTATGTAGTAACTCACAAAATTAGTTGTAAGAAACTGATTTTGGAAACGTAAATGCTTCAATTTTGAAAAAGTTTTTCTTTTTCTTTTTAGGTATCACAACTCACTGAAAAATCGATTTTAAACCTTTTGTTGATAGAAGAAAACCTCTTCTGAAGATTTATAGATGGTTGAAGACCAATGAACGACAAAAGAATTGAGTGATTGGTAAAACGCCATAGCCGTAAATATTCTGGAAGAAAAAAAATAATTTTTGATCAATTATTTAACCTAGTATTTAATCTTTGTGAATAAAGATAATATGAATTTCCTGATGCCACGCGACATATTTTCTATTATAATTTGATTGTGAGTAACTTAATATGTATTTTATTAGATTTATTACTATTTTTCATGATATTTGTTTTTTTAAAAAATCTCAAAAATATATTTTACATAAGAGATTTTTGTTACTTTTTGTATTATTATTGGTTACTTATGTTTTTATATTTTAGAAGTTTCCATTTAAAATATAAATATTTAGTAATGCTCTAATACTACACAATCATGCCACATCTAAAATTCATATTATAAAACATCTAAATTTTTAAAATGATTAAGAAGATATATTAACACATTTCTATTACGAAACTTTTAAATCAATGAAAATAGATTAAATAGGTAAAATTTCTTATTTTCAATCTTAACTAATTATATCTATATAAATTTGTGAATTTAATTATATAGATATTAAAAATAAATAAACTACACATATGAATATTTGTATTTTAACTTGTTTAAAACTTAATTTCCGTACTATTATTTTCCCAGTTCTTAAGAAACTATATTCATATTTAATATACATATTATTATCATAAAAAATATAATTCATGATAAAAATTCAAAATTTGTTGTCTTTTAACATCCAAATAATGTGAGCAAAAGAGAAGATGAATAAAGATTAAATTAAATTGTGAATTATAATGTAAATGATCTTTTATTTCACATATTTGGTTTCTCATAGAACTATTTTGTTTTGCTTTCTTTTGAGAAAAGGCATAACTAATTTGTTGATCACAATTGATTCAAACATTGTTTTTGACTACAAAATCACTGATTTGCCATTTTAACTGACATTCAAGTTCTTATTTACGGTTTTAAAGAATCTAAAGGGGTTCTTAAAATATATGAGTTGATGTTGCTTACAGTGATAGTTTGATGTTTGATGCCCTTCTTAGACCAACCCTTAGCATCAACAGTTTTTTTTGGCAGCTATGTGCGATAAACCAATACCTGAAAGCGAAACCAAATAAGAATAATATGCTCTTTAAATATCTTATTTATTTTCTGAAGCTTTTTGAAGATAATTTTTCACGATTTTCTTATTAGCTATTTAACAATAATCACAACACACTGAAAACTTTAATCTATTTTCTAATAAGATCTACTATACTAAATAAAAAAGTTGCAACCAAGCATGGACTGCCAAACAGCCTTAAGAACACCATTCGCAACAACAAATCTTTATGCAGCAATAGTAGCTCCTCCATCTAAGACGCTTGAATGTTGAAACATACCCTTCTTCTCCCCAACATATCACACTTTTGATGTGCTGAGCACCAAAATCCATTTGGAATCACTATTTTCCATAGAAGAAGTTTGAAGCATTTCCCACTGATCTTGTAGAATAATTGCCCATCTTCCACAACAACCTCATAAGCTTTCCTTTCCATATACACTAAAATGAAAAAAAAAAATAAGTATCAAATTTATCGATAATGTTATTTGTTGAGCAGGTAAAAGAAATTAATACTAACCGGACCAATGTACTTGACGCACTGTCGCTGAAGTTTCAATCGAGGAAACTTCTCCACAGGGTTTACTTCTTTCCCCTTGCTATTATCAAACCTGTAACACTTCAATGAAATAAACTTCTAAGTTTATTTTTCTTGATTCGGCTCAAACCTTTTGACATAAATGGGAAAAAGAAGTCAGTAAAAAGTAATTACCAGTAGAAGTAATCGTCTCTACTCTGACAGTGGATCAACTTGTAGTAAGAATAAAGATTGTGTCCATACTGATGTCAATATGTTGCAACAAAGTGCACAAACCAAGATCGGATTAGGCTAATCCAAAAAGTAGATTAAAAGGAAACTGAAACTGAGATTAGTCTCTCTATAACTTACAGCCTCAAGTAAGTGTTGTAAAGCAGGTTTTTGTGCCTTTCCAATCTTTGACAAACCTTTCCCAAACTTTGCTGCTCTTGTCCAAGCTATAAGCCACCTGAATTATCGGTTTCATGTTTCTCAATATCAAAGAATGATATAGAACTTCTCTTCAGCTCACCAAAATCTAAGAGTTTCGCCTGTGATGGAAACAAAGATACAACATGTCAACATTAGATCACCACGACATGATAACACAGAAAAAGTTTTGAGATAAAAAAAACTAACCAGCTTTGCTCCACGAGCACTGTACAGTCCGCTAGATTTTGCATGGTACAAAAGCTTTGTACATTTTCTGTAACTTAATAGCAGCTTTGTGTTTGGGGTTCCTCAGATCAAGAACTGAGATTTATCTAACAATCACAACATTGCTTAACTCAAAGCCAACTCAAAGCCATTCTATATTGTGTAATCTTCTTTTAAGACAGACCTGTTAAGCGTGATAATTCTCTCAAGTTGCATCCTTTTGAAGCGAACAGATTTCTCAACAACCATTTGAGCACTTCAAGATAGTTGGCTTTAGAGTTTTGCCGTTGAAATTGGCAGATTTCTTTGGAGCCTTCGACTCTTTGTCATCACTAAGCTTATGGACTTGCAGCCTCCACGTCATCTTTCTCTGCGAAGGGACATGAGAATGATACCCCCCCCCCCCCCCATTCAAACAGGTCCCATCAAAATAGAGATTCTGACCTGAAGTGAAACATTAGAATTTGTTATGTCTGACTCATATATGTTTGTATATATATACGGACACTTACATGCCTGTCAAATAGACTACAAACAGAGAAAGAAGCGTGGTTTCTCACACGGCTTCTCATCAATAGATCCAGTCAAAGAACAATGGATTGGAAAACAATCAGAACTTCTCAGATCTAAAAGACAGTGCAACCCAGTGAGAAGATGAAGGAAAAACAACATAGAGAAGACTTAGGTGTGGTCAAGATGAATAAGTACCTTGAATATACCACCAAAAATGTATTTACAACACTTACAGTTTCACTTTCCCTCTTATTCAACAAGCTGTGAAAAGATATAGAGATAAAAGACAGGGAAAAAAAAGAGATCGGATTTTTAAACAAACATCTGGCTTTGGAAAATCCCATAATGCATTGGAGGCTCTGCACGACTTGAATTTGTACAGAGTTAAGAAATTGAAGATTGGAAATTGTTAGAAAGTGGAAGAAGAAACTGGAAAGGCTACAGAAGAAAGAAGAAGGAAGCTAGGTTAGATTTTTTTTGGCTTAAGTGACGTGTCCAAAAGCAAGCACCCTCATTGGCTGATTTTCCATTCATAGGTGGACACCTTCATAGCTCTATCTAAAGGGCTTTTATATATTGGGATATCTATTCGGGTATTTTGCTATTACAGTTCAGATTTCGGTTCGGATTTTATAAATCGGATTCGGATTAGGGTTCAGATATCGGTAAAATGAACACCCCTAGTAACTGTCCTAGTTTTAGGTATCTTTCCTAAAGTACTTTTTAAAACTAAATTTGATAAAAAATTTACCTTTGTTTAAATATTTAAGGATCTTAATTATTTTATCTAAAAACAATATAACATTTAATGATAAAAGCTTAATAATTTTGTGAGAATTATTATGTTATAATTAAAATTTTGTTTGTTATTTTAATTCTCATATATTTTTAGTCTATAATAATTTGTATTATTGTTATTTCCTAAACATTATTTATTATTATTTTAGTTGTATAAACATTTAAAATTTAAAATTTTACCGCTTTGGCCAGCCATAAACGCTTGCATGGTTCTGGTCACAGACTTCATTCGTAATATAAATCTCTAAACTTTGGCTTACATATTTTTAGTTGAGTTAGCAACACTTGGTGATTATTTGACTTTGTACGTGTCTAAGGATTTTACTTCGAGGTTTGATACGAAATATATATCCTATTATAAACAAAAATAGAGAAAGAGAAACATCGTGCGTGCAAAAAGTATTTGTATATAATGTTTAGATATGGAATTTATGATTTACACGAGGATTCAACTAATAATAATATTTAAAAGAAAGAATTACACTATGAGTCACATTTTGAGTTTTTATATCACTCTAGGACACTTATTGCTCCACACATACTTTTTTATAGTTTTTGATGTATGTTATCCTTCGATCCTAACTATAAGTTACAACTTAACTAATAATTAACTTTTACAAAAATGAACACACTAAATTGATTAACAAATTAAAAGAGAAATGAATTGATAAAAAGAAAAAATAAACACAGACAATTCAACAACTAGCATTCCTCTCTCCTCTTTTTAATTTCCAAATCGTATTGAGTTTTCACCATCTCTACTGATTCAGCTTTCACCATTTCATATTAAAATTTTCAAAATCCAAAATCTGATGAATCCGATGACAAGAACTTCTTTGCTTGATCCGACATCAAGCAGAAGAAAATTCCTAAGCTTCAAGATGAAGAATAGTGTGAGCACGAGAGTCGCCGTAAAAGCTTGTAGCGGTAGAAAATCAGTCGGGGCTCATTTGTGTTTTCCAAATCCTCTGCATCAGAAATGGCTGCTATATCTGAATCCAAACTAAAAAAAAAACAGGGAAAAGAAAAAAAAAATCCCAGATTTGTTATCTTGGGAGTCAAAAAAGTGTATTTACAACATGATTTAGAGTTCTATAAAGAGATCGAGTTAATTTTGCAAAGAAATCGGTTGATTGTGTGAGAAATGAGTAAAAACTTTTGTGGTAACAATGGTGGCTACGCAGAAAAACGAAATTAGGTCAAGGAAGAAGAAGATTGTGAAATTACGATTATACCCTTTACTTAATATAAAAACTTGTGAGAATGTACACATGTACATATATAATATACAGTGTACACCTGTGAAGATGTATACGTGTACACCTGTGAAGATGTATACATGTACACCTGTGAAGATGTATACATGTACACCTGTGAAGATGTACCTAACAAATGTGGTTGTTGTTGCAGTTATAGACACAACATGGCTAGGTGCACCAGTCTCTATCTTATTGTGATGAATTTTGTATCCACAAGGATAATTTTTTTGGATAGTGCATTTATCCATATCTAGCTTTTTTGTTTTTCTTTTATTTTTTTGATGATTTACATGTTATTATTCTATGATAGTGTATATATGTGTACAGATGTACACCTCGGATAGTATACACACACATCCAAGTCGTACACTCTTTCTTATATGTACACAAAACAAAACATATTTTCAAAATACATAAACCGTTGTATATGTATATATATTGATACATGTATAGCTTCATACATGTATATACCTTGATACATTGATATCTTGGTGCATGTATATACAAAGACTTATCAATTACAAAACATTTCATATATTTCTTCTTCAGGTTTTTGTTTATTTTTTGTGTACTTAACACTGTTTTATAGATATCAACTTGTTCTATATGTGTACAATCTCACCACAACAATGATGTCTTCACCATTTATCACGTACACCCATTACATTTTTTATCCACCATCGATGCACATGTGTAGTAGCTGTGTACACAACTAAATAGTACACTAACAATATTTTAACGTATGATTAGCATGACTAGTTAATATAAATATTTTTATAGTGTACTTATTGAAGCTTTTCCAATCTTTAGTAAAAATCTTATGTATCCCGATGCTAGAAAAATACAATGTTGTTCATGACTTAGTAAAAAACTTATTCAAAATCAGTATATATAAATACATATAGTATCACATGTACACAATAAATTATATAAACATTATTAAGTTTATACATATTTACAAGTATTATTATTTTCATTGCTAAGTGCACACATGTACACCTCATATGGTGTACAAAATCAGGTTGTACACAATTTCTTATCCGTATGGAGCAATACATGTTTTCAACAATATATGAACCATTGTACATGCATATGATACACATGTACACCTTATAAGCTTTGGTACATTGATAGCTTGATGATACACATGTACACCTTATAAGCTTATACACATGGACAAAGAGGCAAAATACTACATGTACACATATTATGGTGTACACAACCAAATAATACATTTCTATTGATATCATCTTGTATTATATGTACACAAATCAACAACCATTTTCAATGCAAAAAGTTTTATTTACAAACAAAAATCATTCATTATTTTTTAATGAGTGGCATTTTTGTAATTTTGTCTTCGTCTTCCTATATTCAATTAGGGTTTCTGCAAATTTCGATAGGTGGCCGTCAATCATTTTTTCACCTTATTTATCAGTTTTGTTTTTCATTTATCTTTTCTATTATATTTTCAAGCTTGTAGAATATCGTTTGAGACCATATTTTAAACTTTTAACTCAAATTTTTTTTTTTGATTAGCAGACGATTTAAACCAAAATGTCATGACACAATTTTCTGGTGAAACTTGACAAAGCTGTGAATCGTGGAAAAAAATAAGTGAAGAAGATATTCGATATTGAAAAGAGGAAGCACCACAAGCTAAAGACTAAAGTGTGACATATAATTTCAACGACAACTCATTCAATTTCTATATTTTGATTTGCTGCTCGAACAAAGAAATAGGACGTGATGTTTTGGTGCTTATAATACAGAATCTTTTTTGATTTGACAGAAAACAAAAACCAAAAAGAAAATAAGAAGGTGAAGTAAAGTGAGTCATACTAATTTATAGTTTAGTTAAGCTTTAGTTAAAAACAAATGAAATCAGTTAAGAAAAGTGTCCTAGTAGCAACGGCGGCTTTCCTTTATGGTCCACCGGAAATACGAAGAGCGGCTGAAACCACCACGAAGACCTCTTAGAACACCGTGGAAGAGAAGCTGAGGACATGACGTTGATGCTTCCTATCAGATTTGAAATACTGCATAAGAGAAGATCTATGTATAAGAAAGGAGATGGTGGTGGATAATTAGTCATTATAAACTGAATTTGTGACTTAATCAGAATTTTGCAAATATAATTTCTTGAAAAAAAAAAAGAATGGAAATCAAAGATTTTAAAATGAAAAAGATGAGAAAGATTCAGAGAAAAAAAATAAGAAAAAGATAAAAGTGAGTCAAGAAGATAAGAAAGAGATGAGAATGGGTCCTACCACTTACAACATAGTTCTGTTTTAATTTGTCAAACTGAACGATATGTGATAAAGTTAGAAAAAAGTGTGTCAGTAGCAAAAACTGCCTTATTGTTGTGTTATAAAAAACTTAAAAGTGTCTTAGAGTGTAATTGTTTCTTATTTTAAAGAGTTCAGTGACCTTTGGTTCGGTCATGTCCTGGACGCGACTAATAATACTCGTACGATGAAGAAGGGAGGATGGCTCCCCAGATCACTGAGAGCCATTTGCTAATTTATCTAAGCCTGCCCCTTAAGGGATTTTTTAATTGTACAAGTTGCATATTCACGCACATATATACAAAGATACAGAAGTTTTAGCCATTAACTTTGCTTTATTGAATGATTAAATTACCTAATAATGTTATGTGTTAGTGTCTGATCGGAGACTGAGCATGTTACCTGCAGTTATTTTATTCGGCTGCTTTGCTTAGCTTTGTCTGTTTTTTTTTTACAACGAACCGCTATTCTGCTTAGATTTGTTTTAATTACTTTTACTACTATATTATATATTTAATTCTAACACTACGATATAAAGAGATTAGATAAATAAAAATTAGTACTAGTTACTAAAAACTAGATATGAGAATTTTTAAGGTTTTCTGCAAAACGCATGAATTCCAAATGATATTTTCATTAACTTAAACCATAATTTCGAAAACTCACATGTCAATCATCGAAATAGCAGTCAGTCGGTAATATAAGACTTTCGTATATGGATTATGTATCAAATATTAACTGTGTAAAAAAATTACATCATTTTACTACTAAATTTTAAACAAAAATCAAAATTACATCATTGCACCTCACATCCGATTAACAAGCTGTCAAACCATTTTGACCAACAGAAAGGTTGCAATGGTTTGTTAGCTTATTAGTTAGTTTGTTAAAATGGCTTGTTACCTTGTAATTAGGTGTTAGGTACAAGATTCAAATTCTTAATTTGGTAACAAATTGTCTGAAATTTAGTGGCAAAACTATGTAGTTTTGATTTTTGTTAAATAGTTGACATCAGACACATTATCAATTATGTACTTCCCATATTACGAGTTCACTGCTACTTCAAAGATTGACCTGTGAATTTTCAATATTGCAGTTTTAATTGCAAACAAAAATCATTTGGAAGGTTTTTTTGCATAAAACCCAAAAATATCAGGGTAAATTCATACGTGATCATGTAATGTAATTATGTAAACTACTACAGTAAATATGAGAAAATGTCTTATGTTCATAGCTTTGCTTTTCCGTCGTTTGAATGATTTACGGAACAAAGTTTTTTTTTAAAACAATTTCACGATGTTGTAAAAAAAAGTCATGCATAATTGTGTGAATGAAAATAGGCAGAATCATGCAATTACACAGTTTTATGTTTTTAGATTTGGTGTTGTATATTTCATTATTATTATTTTGTAGTTTCAGTGCCTTTTCACAAATTTAAGTATTATTTATAATCTTTCAGTTTATTAATTGAAAATAATATTAAAGTAGGCTAATATAAAAAACATATTAAATTGAAATAATTAAAATGCATGTTTTTTTCTAAAAGACAGTATTTTAAAACCCAGGAATCGACAATTAAACTAGTTTAAACCATCAAGTGGGCACATATTTGTATCAGATGGATAAAAAGCGGGTTGGTTTGAAATTTACTTTATAAAAATAAATTTTGTTAATTGTTTTTGTTTTTAAGTTATTATAAGTTATTACATTTTTATGCTTTTTTATTATATTCATTTAAAAAAAAAATCATAATCAGTAATAATAAATATTTAAAGTTAAAATTTTAATTTATATTTGAAATATTAAATTATATTTGAATTTGAAATATTAATTTATATTTTATTTTGATTAGTTTATATTTAAATTTATTTCATAATTATTTCTATTGAAAACATTAATAATAACTTAATTGTTTACTGAAGATAACTAACAAAACATTTAGATTTAGTTGTATTTATACCCTTTAACTAAATTTAGCTGAATTTTGTTGAATCCGATCAAACATATACTCATTCACTACAAAAAAATATATTAATTATAAAGTAAATTTTGTTTGTTAATTTATTACGAGTTATGATGAATTAATATTATAAAATGTTCATCATAATGTTGTAGTTAGACTTCATCGTAAAAGACTCATACAATTTTTTTATAATGTCGTTTTTAAGTGCTTATACACGATGAAATTACAAATCTTTTCATGTCATAAAACTAATATTTAATTAAAAATACAAAACGAAAAAATAAAAAGCTGATGAAGTAAAAAAAAATCCATGGAACAATCATACTTATTCATTCCAGCTGACCACAAGTTTTTCGACTCTTGTATTAATGGTTGAAGGAAAATATCTAACTATCGTTTTGGATGCTTCAAACTAGGGAATAATATGGTCAAGAATATAAATTTTAATTCTATATACATCTTTGATGGAAGTTGTATGGTGTAAGAATGATTGACCAAAAATAATATTATCTCCCATACATTTCAAGTAGACTAAATTCATTTATGCATAATCCAAGATAGACATTTCAAATATTTTTAGCAAAATATGGGTGTACCGTTGTAGCAAATACTCTTTAAACAATTCGGCCCATGCATCCCATACAATTTTTATGTAAATTATGATTGGTTTTAATAGTCATTATCCTAACTCTTAAAAACAATTAGAAAGACATTCTCTATAACCAATGTAGATTGATTAATTTGCAACATCTAATATTTCATAAAACATTTTTGCATCCAAGTTAGGTTCTTCAATATTTCTAGTTTCATCAACTATTATTGTAGTAGTTTCTAAAAATGCATTAGGAATCATGTCGTAAACCATATCATGATCTACTATATACTCTCATTTCCACCATAACCCTCTCCATGTTGAAATCAAATATATTAATGTGGTGTAAAACTTATGTTTACTAAATGCATCCATACATTTCACTATAGACAAAATTTGTATTCTTGTACTTTCAACAAAGACATAACATCTTACCGTTTTGATGCGTGATCGGTGTACAAACCGCCTGGTACATAAATGTCTCTAGCTTGTTAAGAAATACATTTGTCACTTTACTGACATAAGTACAATTTGTACGTATACATCTAACTTTGTAACTCAAAAATATTTTTACATTTTCTTTTTTGATTTTTTTTCTTTTTTTCATTTATGTGTTTCTTTCTCATGAAAATGAATATATATAAAAAAATTTCAAGTTTGATAGGTAAAGATATAATTACAAATTTACAATAAAATAGTTTACTAAAATTTTACTTTGTAACATCTAGTTTACAACTAATTTACAACGAAATTACTTTGGTAAAATACACTTAAAACACGTTTTTATGAAAAATAACGGTAACATGTTTTATCGTAAAATCCTTATAAAATTACAAAGACCTTACGATAAATTTTCTCTTTCTTCGTATAATCAACGTAATTTTACAAATAAATTACGATGAACCCATTTTCATGTAACTTCACTACGATTTTTCATAGTAATTTTTTCCTAAAATTTATGGCTCTGATTGGTAACGTTGCGGAATGGCGGAATGGCATTTCAAATGCGATTCCGCAACTATTTTGCCAATTAACAAAAGTTGCATAAAGAAAAAAAAACGCAAAAACGCAAACTTGCGTTTTTGCTGACAAAAATATAAAGAGAATTTTCATTAAGTGAAAAAGTGAGTTTTAGTAGATTATCATGGGAAATTTTACAAAATTAACAATTATTTTATGATGATAAATTTTTTAATGATGATAAATAGTTATGTTATAAATAAGGTTATAATACAATTGTTTTATAATACTATAAAATGTCAATCTATTATTAAAATGTATTGAAATATAAGCTAAATATTTTTAATAAAAATTAAAATACATTTAATAAATTTCGTTTTTTAAAATTTTTTAATAATTAGTTTAATTATTAATAACTATTTTTTATAACAAAATGAATACCATATAAAATATTTTGATCCATTTAATATATATTCCGTCATTCCGCAAGTTTTAAAATTTTCTACAACTTAATTAATTTTTTCCGCAGCTTAACTACTTTTTCAGTGATTCCGCAATTAAGTGATGGTTACCAATCGGAGCCTATATATTCCTCGTATTGTTTTTTTTTAGTGATTATCTAAAAACATTTCAGTCCAGTTGCCTCTCCAGTTTTAAGAACATTGCTAAAAAGGCATTTACTTGTTTTGTTTTTTACTATTTATTTTTGAAGCATTCACTTGTTCAACACGAGATCTTCTCGGAATCTTCCACAGTTTCATTCGTACAGTCAAGTTTTCACCAATGAAACAGAACCAGACAAATAAAAGAAGTACCGAGTAAATAAAAGAGTATTTTTCCAAAAAAAAAAAAGAAAACAAAGTACGCATACGTAATCAAACAAATGATTAATAACCTTATACATAATTAATGAAAATAACTATTATACTAATCAGTAGGGGCAAAAGAATCTGAACAAAAGAGGGCAGAAGAACAAGCACACCATTAACAAGACCATTTAGCATCTCAGCTCCAAACATTTTCTGTTTTCCTTTCTCTCTCTCTCTGATATTTTCTGTAGAAGAAAAGCAGATCAGGTTTGATTTGTCTTTGACAAACTAAAGTTCTTTATTTAAGCAGGTAAAGACAAAGTGATTAGAACAGTGGATGCTCTTATCACGGGTCCACTTTGTTCTCGGGAAAGAATCTTTACGCCCATATCAGTCACATGATTGGAGATTAAAATAGACTAATCTTACCTTCACCAGCGACTTCTGTCCAGAAGAAAAAAGAAAACACCACTCCACAAAAGACACAAGCTTTGTGAGAAAAATAACTCTCACAGCTTTGTTTTTTCTTATTTTCTCATCATATATGTGAAGGGTGTTTTGTATATTTAGAAACACAAAATCTTTGCCTGTTGTCAGTATTTTCTCTATGTGGTCTTGGGTTAGGTCATAACCCCAAAGTGAAGCTTTCTATCTCTCTCTCTTTGTGCAAGAAAATCTTGATAAAGTTGGTAACTTTTGCTGAAACTTTTACTATATCTCTTTGATTTTCTATTGAGGATTTTCTTTCAGTGATTTTGGGAATTGGGTCCAGTTTTTTTTCAGAAGACTGTTCATTGATTTAGCTTTTTTCAATGATTGTCCTGTAGGAGAGTTTCCATGTGCATAGGGGAGAATCTTGTACTTGAAATTGATGGCACTACTTTGATTGATACCCTTTTTAAGTCAACTCTCCATTGATAGTGAAGCTGCTTATATCATAATTTTTATAGCATTTCTGATCTCATCCTTTAAAAAAAGCACTTATAATATTCAGTGTTGGGAAAACAACAGTTTCATGCTTTTGTTCTCTTGTTCTTTGGATGGGTTTTTGATTATGTTTCTGCATCTTTTCTTTTCAAGATTGGCGTTTTAACATACTGAGGAGGTTACACCATTAAATCACTGGACTTTGCTATTGTGTCTTTTCCATCTTCAAGACGCCTATGGGTTTAGATATGGAAGATGATGGTGGTAGCGATGGGGGCGAAGGAAATGGTGGGTTTTCACCCAATTCTAAGTTTGGGGCATTCCCTGAGACGGCCATGGATTTGGATTTCATGGATGAGCTCTTGTTTGATGGATGTTGGCTAGAGACAACAGATAGTAAGAGCTTGGAGGAGACAGAAGAAGCTGCTTCAGCTTCTACCGCGATGAATGACAATAGCCCTTTCCTCTGCTTTGGTGAGAACCCATCTCAGGATAACTTCTCCAATGAAGAAGCAGAGAGAATGAATCAAGAACCTTTTAACCAGGTTGCAACAGGTTTTGATCAAGCAGAAAAGTTTCAACTAGAGGAAGCTGAGGTGGGAAGAAGTTGGTGGATTGCCCCAAGAACAAGTGAAGACCCTTCTTCATCTGTGAAGGAGAGGCTATTAAGAGCTATAAGCGGTCTTGAAGAGGCGGTGCCTGATAAGGACTTCTTGGTGCAGATATGGGTGCCATTTCAGCAGGAAGGGAAGAACTTTCTAACCACTTTGGCGCAACCACATTTATTCAACCAAAAATACTCAAGCCTTGCAAAGTACAGACATGTTTCAGAGACTTATAACTTCCCAGCTGATGAGGGTTCCACAGAAGGAGGTCTTCCTGGTCGTGTTTTCCTGCAGAAATTGCCTGAGTGGACTCCTGATGTACGTTTCTTTAGAAGTGATGAATACCCGCGCATCAAAGAAGCACAAAAGTGTGATGTTCGTGGGTCGCTTGCCCTTCCTGTGTTTGAAAGATGTAGTGGGACTTGTTTGGGTGTTGTTGAGGTCGTCACAACAACTCAGAAGATGAATTACCGTCCCGAACTTGAGAATATCTGTAAAGCTCTTGAGGTTTTACTCTTCCTCTTAAATACCACCATTAAACCTTATTAGCTTGAATGTCTATTTCACTGTCTTCTTTATAGTCCAACAGCAGAATCTCCAGTTCTCTTCTGCATATGTTTGGACTATGCTTCTATCTTTCTTCATCAATGTTTCTTTGTGTCAGTCATTAAGTCATAATCTTGTTTGGTTCTGTGTGAGAAGCTTAAAGGATATGTTGCTGTTTTTGCAGGCCGTTGATTTAAGGAGTTCAAGTAACTTAAAACCTCCAAGCATTGAGGTGCATTAACTGGACTCTAACTTCGTTCAGGTCATATAAACAAATGCTAAGGTCATAACTTCATGTTTCAGTCTCTGCAGGTATATAATGATTTCTACTACGCTGCATTACCTGAGATATCAGATTTCTTGGCGTCAGTCTGCAGATCGTATGATTTGCCTCTAGCTTTGTCATGGGCCCCTTGTGCTCGTCAGGGGAAAGGTGGATCCCGACATTCTGATGAGAACTTTTCTCAGTGCGTTTCGACAATCGATTCTGCTTGCTTTGTCCTGGATGAAGAGAGCAAATACTTTCTGGAGGCATGCTCTGAACATCATCTTCTCCAGGGAGAAGGCATTGTTGGGAAAGCATTCAAGGCAACCAAACTGTGTTTTGTGCCTGAAGTGATCACGTTTAGCAAGACCAACTACCCTCTTGCGCACCACGCCAAGATATCTGGACTACACGCTGCTTTAGCAGTCCCGTTAAAGAGCAAAAGCAATGGTTTGGTCGAGTTTGTGCTGGAATTCTTCTTTCCAAAAGGGTGCCTTGACACTGAAGCAAAACAGGAAATGCTCAAGTCACTCTCTGTGACACTGCAGCAGGATTTCAGGAGTTCAAATCTTGTCATCGACAAGGATCTAGAGTTAGAAGTCGTATTGCCTGTTAGAGAGGACATGGTTTTGTCAGAGAACCCACTAACTGGAGCAGAAACCGCAGAGGCTTTGAGAGAAATTCATCTGCTTCAAGAGTCCTCATGGATCTCCCACATGATAAAGGCTAACGAGAAGGGTAAAGAGGTGTCACTTTCTTGGGAGTACCAGAATGAAGACCCAAAAGATGAGTTCAAGCTCTCATCTGGCTGGGATAACAGTCAGCTTGATCCAGCCCCCAATAAAATTCCTTCAGAAGCTGAGCAGTTTCAACAAGGATCAACTTCAGGACTCAGAGTTGATACTGGTCCAAGTACCGAATCAGCTTCCACTGGTGGTGGAAATAAGTTAGGGAGTAGAAGACCAGGGGAAAAGAGAAGAACAAAAACAGAAAAGACCATTGGGTTGGATGTTCTTCGACAATACTTTGCAGGAAGCCTAAAGGATGCAGCCAAGAGCATTGGTGGTAAGAAACTGTTGTACACTGCTAGAAACATAGCTTCACTCTCAATGAATTTTGATTCTTCTTGTGTCCTGGGAATAGCCTAACCAATACGATCTTTAGTCCAAGCCCAAATTAATATGTAACACTAAAATTCAAGTATGAGGATCATTAGCAAATATAAGCACACATCGAGAACCATAAATTTGTCTTTTCATACTATCTATAATGTAGTGGATCAGTGTGCACTGCTAGTATTTTCAACATACCTATTTATTGCTTCAGACAGTGCTGTGACAGTGTTTTCTTCCTGCGTTGCAGTTTGTCCAACTACCTTGAAAAGGATATGCAGGCACCATGGGATAACAAGATGGCCCTCCAGGAAAATCAAGAAGGTTGGGCATTCATTGAAGAAACTCCAACTCGTTATGGACTCTGTTCAAGGTGCACAGGGATCTATACCACTCGATTCATTCTATACAAGCTTCCCAGAGTTGAGCTCCCCAAATATTTCTAGCAATGGCTCTTCCTTGAAAAATAATGAACAGTTGCAGCATTTGAATGTTCCAAACGAAAACGGTGCTCTGGCAGAGGATAAACCAGCACAAATGTCACCATCATCTTCTTGCTCAGGTTCAAACACCAATACTCCAAACACTCTGCATGTTGCTGAGGATGGGGTCTTGAAGAAAGCTCACAGCGAGGCGGAACTGCAGAATGGGAATCAGGAGGAAACAAAATGTTTAGCCAGAACCCAGAGCCATAACATATTCAAGGAGCCTCCATTACCAGGTAGTAGCAACATGAGCTTAAGAGCTGGAGGGGGCTTTAAAGTGAAAGCAACATTTGGTGAGGCCATAATACGGTTTACCTTGCTCCCTAGCTGGGGCTACAGAGAGCTGCAGCAAGAGATTGCTAGGCGTTTCAACATAGATGACGTTTCCTGGTTTGATCTCAAGTACTTGGATGATGATAATGAGTGGGTTCTTCTCACATGTGAAGCGGATCTCGAGGAATGCATCGACATATATAGATCATCACAGAGCCAAACAATTAAAATAAGTTTACATGACCCTTTTCAAGTCAAACTGGGAGGTTCTTTCGGTAGCTCTGGTCCATCCTAAGCAACAATCAAAGCAAGGTTGTAACATAAAAGCACCAGGAAGATTCTGCTAGTTTAGTAGTTTTCAGAAACCTCACATACCTTTTTAGCTTCAGAACCGTGTGTAAACATATTTCCAGTGCCCTCAAGACCACTGTGCAAGTGGCAGTAGTAACTGGTCTCCTGCATCGCCTTGATAGGTTTTTATATATAGGCTATGCATACCAGACACTTGTATTTTATGCGTGTACAATCATTCTATCTTGTTTCTTAAACTCTGCAACTACAGAGAGTGAATTATTATGTGTTTTTCACTTATTTAATGTCTGGTTTCAGGATTACTCTATTACTTAATACTTACTATCTCATCCATGAACCATAATTTCACTGATCGATCAACTACAAACATGCAAAAAATGTGTTAGGATTATAGAATATGCAATTCGCTATATTGAATGTGATCTGACCACTTTAACTTATCTTTTGTTAAAACATGAGCAAACAATTTGTATGTCATGTTTCAACAAACTTAGTGGCTTTGTACCAATCAAACTCTTATTGTTTGAGAAACCAGAAACTGTGCGGACAAAAAGCACAAGAATAGTAAGCTTACATATTTTTCAATTACGTAGGTTGTGTTCCTTTGACCAAAAATTCAAAGTTGACTTCAAATTCAGTATAAAAGTGGGCGGCTCTTTTCCCTCTTTCCTCCACCAGCTTGGTCTTGGCACTTGTGTTCATCCACTGATGGCACTTTATCTATTTCCCTGACTTCAATGCAATATTTACTTTTAACACCCTTGCAAACGTCTTTCTTATGCCTGCTTCAACTGGCTTAGCTGTAAAGACAGAAGAAAACAGAATATGAAGGTTAAAACTCCGAAATAAAGTTTCACCGAACATGAAGTTTCTGTAAATAGACTGGATTCCTATACATTATCAGTGTCAGATACCTTTACTATACGGATATATGTAGCTTCATTAAAGATCTTCTCAGGCGGTACATCATTAGCTACTATAATAAAGTTAAACTCGTATACATGAGCATGGAGACATGATCGACAGAGTATGCTACTCGATGGAGAAAGTTACTACTGCAAGTTCATTCCTACTCTATGTTACTTCAACTTGTCTTCCAAAAATCAAAAGAAGTCTTTATATATCAGAAGGTTGTTACTAGGAGAACTAAACTTGCATCCACAGTTTTCTTTATGGTCCTTAGTGTTGGGTTTTGTTAAGTTCTTTCAAGTTCTAGTTTCTTCATACCTGTACCTGTTAAACTGAGACTAGCCTTTGCATCCTTGATGAGCTGCCTGAAATTTGTGCTTGATCGTCATCTGAAATTTCCCATCAGATAGAAAACAGATTCATGCAACATCTCTAAACATCGTCCTCCCAGTAGTCTAAGTAGTCAACTCTCGGAGGCTGAAAGCTTGATATATCCCCCTGACCCCATCCTTTTTTCACCCTTGTCAGAGATTTTAGTGCAATTCCGCTGCCGTCATCTCTGCAAAATAGCAATTGACAGAGAGAACATTCATTAAGTTTCTGAAAATATAATTTAAAAGATTCTCTCAATCTGAACTCAGTTGTAATCAAAGATTCCTTTCTCTAATCATGTACAAGAATGCTTACTCCAAATCTGCAATTTTTTACTTTCAAGCCAGAACTTTAAAGGACAGCAAAGAACTATGAAAACTCCAACAAAAACATCTTTAAATAACCATACCTGTGCAGTAAGTTCTGCCAGTTATTTCCAACATATTTATTATGCTTTTTCTGGTCTAACTCCCTCGCATTTGGATCGACTTTGTTTACTACTTCACCAACTGAAGCCATTTCCATCATCTTCTCAGCAAATTCATTTGCCTCTTTCTTATTTCCCATCTTACCTAAGCCATCTATCACAGGCATCAATGCTGCAGGGTCAAACCCGTATCCTTTATCTATCATCCTATGCAAAATTCCACTAGCTACTTCTAGCTCATCCTTCTTACATAAGCTCTCAACAAGATCTCTGTATAGAAAATCCCCCAACTCAAAACCTCTATCTAAAACAGTTTCAAGCAACTCGGTGGCCTTTAGGAGTTGCCCTGCAGCTAGCAACTCATTGAACATCAAGCTGTAAAGGACTTCCTTTTGTCCACAGATACTTACAGCAGTCTCGAAAACTTCTTGAGCCATGTCAAAGTCAGGGACCTTACAGAACGCTCCAATTAAATATTTGAAGGAAAAGACATTTGGGGTTACGTTCTTCTGCATCATTTCATCTAAGAGGTTAGTTGCATCTTCAACTTTTCCTCCCTCACAAAGATACTTAATTGCGGTATTGTAGGTGCACATATTAGGAGAAATGCCCTTTTCTTTCATCTCATCCATCAATCCGTGAATTTCAAATATCTGATTTTGTATGCCTAAGCCCAGGATCAGTGAGTTATATGTCTCTAGGCTCTTATGACAACCTTTCTTCTCCATGTCTTTGAGGACGCGAAATGCAGATGATACTTTCCCCTGTTTGCAGAAATGATGGATGAAGATGTTGTATGCCACAGAGTCCGGTTGGAGTTTCTCTCCCATCATCTCAGCAAACAACTTCTTTGCTTCAGCGAACCTTCCGGCTTTGCACAAACCATTAAGTAAAGTTGAATAAGTGATCAGGTCAGGCAAGCAATTGTTCTCGATCATGCTGTCATCCACCAGTCCAACATATGAATTTCCTAGGTTACCAAGAGCAGCACTTCCATGCACTCGCATTCCCTTAACAATCTCAATAGCTTTATCTAATTCGCCACTTCCACAGAGCCCATCAACTATAATGTTGCAGGTGACAGTATCTAGTCCATAACCTTTTTCATTCATCTTTCGCAGCAACTCTTCTGCTTCAGACAGTCTCCCCATCTTCCAAAGGCTATGGAGCAAAATGTTACAAGTATACGCATTCGGCATGCAATTACTCTTCATCATCTCCTGCAATAGGTTCTTAGCTGCGTCGACTTTCCCAACACTGCAGTAACCATGTAGAAGACAGCCATAAGTTACAGAATCTGGGGAGACACCATTTCTTTTCATTAAGCCAACGATAGCATTTGCATCAGATAGCATGCCCAATTTGCACAACCCATCCATCAAGATATTGTAAGAATATATGCTTGGCCATATCCCCTTATCAATCATCTGCTTAAGGACTGTTTCAGCCTCTATAAACTTCCCATGCCTGACCAATCCCTGCAACCAAATATTGTAACTCTGCAAACTACTAAGATCATCATTTTCTCTAATCGACTCAAAGAGGGTCTTCGCTTCTTCCAGCATCCCTACCTTGCAGAATCCTTTCAGCATCAAGTTGTACGTTATCCTATTGGGACGAGGTAGACCCAGATACTCATCTAGCTCCATATCCCTGAAAATCCTAGACGCGTCCAGAACTTTTCCTTCTTTACAAAGCGCAGATATCCTAGCATTAAAAGTTACAATATCAGGAACCAAACCTTCCCCACGCATCTTCTCCACCAGCTTCTCGGAATCATCGTTCCTACCTTCTCTACAGAAACTCGAAACGATGGTATTATACACGACCTTATTAGGCAAAACCCCATAGCTCTCCATTGAATTCAACAACTCTAACCCTTTATCAGGCAGACCAACTCTACAATACCCACGAACCAATATCCCGAAAGTAAACTCATTTGGCAGACAACCTTTCTCAGGCATTTCGTCGAACAACTCACGTGCAGCGTCCACACAACTTGAATCACACAAAGCACGGATTAATAGATTGAACGTGTAAGTCTGTGGAGCAATCCGAGAGAGCACCATATCCTTATACAACCACGAAACGAAATCTACACGCCTCTCCTTGATGCAACCCTCAAGCAACACGTTATACAAATAGATCCCGGGACCCTTCTCAGGGAAACGTAACCGGACGAATTGGAATTGCGAGAACGCCTTGTCGATGTGATTCGATTTCGCGAAGATTGATACGACGGATAGAAAGGATGAAGCTTTCGCATCTTGGAGTGAGGAGGAGAGGATGAGACTGTGAAGCTCGTCGATTTCTTCTTGCATTTGGGCTCGAACGAGGATACGAGCGATGGTGGGTGCTGCGGATAGAGAAGTGGCGTGGCTCTCTTGTGAAGGAGAAGAGAAGATCCTCTTGAAGATTCGCCATGCTAATCTCGGATTGTTCGTGTTCTTCAACAAGGCCTTCACTAGTGTACCAGATTGTTCCATGGGAACTGAAACGAAATTCAAATTGGAGGGTGTGGTGTATTCACGTGTGTGCATTAAGTTTAAATTTCGGTTTCCGTTTCAATATAAATAAATTTGGTTTGGTTTAGTTCGGTAACTTTCCATTTTGATTCAGCTATGGAATTTTTTTTTATTTTTTTTAACTCTACATTTTATTAAGCTGATTGTACATTGTCGTTATGTAATACATTTGTTAGAAATGATGGAACATAAGAATGAAATAGAAATCTGTTAGACCAGCTCCATTGGCGGTTCTCGAGAGAGGTTCTATAGGAAAAAAGAAAAATAAATAAATCAAAAAGACTATAACTAGACAGAACCGTTCCTCAATGAGGTTCTCCCATTGGACAATGAAAAATTAAATTAGACTAACAAAGGTTCTAAATCTTTTAAATCACTAAATTAATTACTAAATTATTGATTAGAGCTTATTATGGGTTCTTACCAATGGACTTGCTCTTAGGTTCTGGTATGTGCTCCTTCGCCAACTTATTTGCTATCTTGTTTGATGATCTGTTAGTCCAAATGCATTTAACATCTTTCATTTGATTCTTCCACCACTGTATTTCTCGTTTGTAATTATACGCATAAAAGTAGAGTTTACGGTGATTCAACATCTCTATAGCCTTTTTGCAATCACTTTCAATAATGACTTTTTTATATCCATTGCACCAACGAAAGATAGTGATATTAGGAGAATGTCAAAACAATGAAAAGTTAGATGTTATTGTGGTGTCAAAACATACAAAATTACAGATTCTTCTGATTTAATGTTGTAGGTTTGTAGCTAGCATGGAGATCTGCTAAAGATTTTGTGAAAATTTATATTTATCTCTCGTTATCGTTGGCTTATATCTCCCACTTTCATTTTCCGTTTCTTTTTATTTTGCCAATGAACCTAAAAAAAAATATATGAGTTCCAAACAAGCTTATGAACTCAAGTTTTTCTATTTTTTCTTTGTTTTCTTCTTTTACATACTATCACTTGATCATACCCAATCACTCATCATCACAATCCCAAAAAACTGACAGAACCGCTTTCTACAAGCCTACAAGCTCAGAGTCTCCACCACCACAGCAGCACCAAAAAAACTCAGTCGGTGTCTTGAACATGAACATGAAAGTGAGCGGGTGAAGAAGAGAAGAGGTAGACCGAGAAAATATGGACGGCAAAAGTGTGAAGTGTCACTGGGTTTTGTACACAAACCTCCTTCTTTCACCATTAGCCAACCTAGTGGAGACGGTGGTGGCTCCGGCAGAGGGATAACCCCCTCTACTGTTAAGAAGATGAGAGGACGACCTACTAGTTATAGCAAAAGGCAAAAGCTTCAAGCTTTAGGTAAATTTATATACATTTCTTTAATTGGAATCTTATTCTTCCTCACATGAAGAAATTGGAAAGTTTTGATCGGTTGGATCTTCTCTGTCAGCTGCTATCTAATAGAATATAGCTTCAATGTTTTGAAGGAGAAGGGTCAATGCATCCATTTTTGGGGAGGAGTGTGGAAGAAGAATGCCATTGAAGAATGGCAGCGTCGGGCCAAACATTGGAAATAACGCAAATTGATGGGTCAAAGAGAAGTCTTCTGAAGGGAGTGGGACCGATGGTGGGTGTGGAGATTTCTAAATCCAAGAGTTGACTTGACCTTATTGTGATATAAATGTATATAGTTAAGCTTAAGCGAGAATGTCTTTTGATGTAGTCTTGGTTACGGAAAGCTTTAGCCTGGTTAAGTTTACTTTTGGATTGACAATCTTTCTTGTAATCGATGAGGGATTACTCTTTACAAAACGGTTATAATTGTTTTCTTTCCCTTTTGGCTTGTTAAATTTTTTTGTAAGCAATGATGTCATCATGTAATCTAATTGTCTCATTGTCAAGTTGTCTACACTATTTAATTTTCATAAGATAAGCATCCCCAAGCTTTTACAACTGTGATTAAACTCAAAATTTAGTCATATATCGACTTCATTTTTGTTAGAATATAAGATTTTTTTTTATAGCAATGAAACGTTTTTGTAACCAATGAGGGATGGTTTTTACAAAACCGGTTTTAAGAAATTTTAGTATGTTTTACTTTACTTTTTGGCTTGTTAAACTTTCTTGTAACCAATGATGTAATATGTTATCATGTAATAAATTGTCTTACTGTAAAAGTTGTTGTCTGAATGAAATTGTCTATATTATCATGTAGTGGTTAAACTCAAACTTTAGCCATATATAGACCTTGTTTTCTTAGAAAATATGGAAACTTGTTATAGAAATGAAACTTTCTTGTAATCGGTGAGGGATGGTTATTACAAAGCTGGTTATAAGAAAGTCTAGCATGGTTTGCTTTCCCTTTTGGCTTGTTAAATTTTCTTGCAAACAATGCTGTAATATATTATCATGTAATGAAGTTTTCTTATTGTAAAAGTTGTTGCCTATATATCATTTAACTTTCGTAAAATATCTGTATATGCTAAATATATGACAAAGTTGATTCATGATTTTAAATTGATATCATAAGAAGTCAAAATCATAACTATGACATATTTGAAGAACATAATAGTACTTTTTTTATGTATGTGTATTAGTTGGAAATGTCAATTTGTTGGACAGCTAATATAATATATACCGGTTAGACAATGAGTTAACGTGGGATAAAAATTGATTTGTTGGTAATGTCAATTTGTTAGACAGTTAATATAATATTTATACAATTAACAAATAAGTTATTTGAGATAAAACTTTTATGAATTATGTACACCACATTCTTTGATACCATAAGAATCAAGATCATAGCTATGACATATGAAATGAAAATACGACTAATATTTAGGTATATGTGTTTGTTGGTACATATCAAATTGTTGGACATCTAATATTACACTTACACCTTTAGAAAATGAGATACTCGAGATTAAAATTAGATTTGTTGGTAATGTTAGGTTGTTATACCCTTAATATTATATTTACACGGTTAATAAACAAGATCTTCACTTATATGTCAAACCAAAGAATAACATGTGATTTAAGTATTATTGTCGCTAACATATAGGTACCATATACATACAACCTATATATATATATAAAAGATGCAGTGGTGGAGAGCTTCACTGGAAACAATGGGCGGAGAGCTTCACCGGAGATAAAATATTTTTGATAAGGAAACCTGTGATCCAGGCTGGGTGCCAGTGTTGCGTTCTATTACCTGTGATCCAGGCTGGGTTCAAAAACCTCCGCATATATCTTTTTCTTTTATTAGCGATAAGTTCTGTGTGTAAAGAATATTTTTAATGCTTATCTGAAAATAAGAAAATAAAATATTTTTGATAAGGAAACTAACGATTATTTATTTTACTTATTTTAAACTAAAATTAATAAATTAACTAATGAAGTAAACTAAAAAGAAAAAAGGTAATTCTCTTAAATAGCATTGTTTTTAAAAAAAAATCACAAAAATAACCTTCACAAAAAAACTAAAATAATATTTTTTATTTTGAAAAAAATAATATTTTATTTTTATTTTTAAAAATTTGAAATCCTAACCCCAAAATCCACCTATTAACTCTAAAAAGTCTATATTAGTTAACCCTAAGCATATAAGTGTGTATTTACCTCTTTAAAGAAATATTTTGATTATTTTCTTCTTTGTGTACTACTTTTGTGATAATTTTTTTCTAAAACTATTGTAAGGTATTTCTAAAACTTGTATGAATTATGTACACCACATTCTTTGATACCATAAAAATCAAGATCATAGCTATGACATATGAAATGAAAATATGACTAATATTTAGGTATATATGTTTGTTGGTACATATCAAATTGTTGGACAGCTAATATTACACTTACACCTTTAGAAAATGAGTTACTCGAGATTTAAATTAGATTTGTTGGTAATGTTAGGTTGTTATACCCTTATTATTATATTTACACGGTTAATAAACAAGATCTTCACTTATATGTCAAACCAAAGAATATGTGGTTTAAGTAAGATTGTGGCTAACATATAGGTACCATATACATACAACCTATATATATATATATATAAAAAAGATGCAGTGGTGGAGAGCTTCACCGGAAACAATGGGCGTAGAGCTTCACCGGAGATAAAATATTTTTGATAAGGAAACCTGTGATCCAGGCTGGGTGCCAGTGTTGCGTTCTATTACCTGTGATCCAGGCTGGGTTCAAAAACCTCCGCATATATCTTTTTCTTTTATTAGCGATAAGTTCTGTGTGTAAAGAATATTTTTAATGCTTATCTGAAAATAAGGAAATAAAATATTTTTGATAAGGAAACTAACGATTATTTATTTTACTTATTTTAAACTAAAATTAATAAATTAACCAATGAAGTAAACTAAAAAGAAAAAAAAAGGTAATTCTCTTAAATAACATTGTTTTAAAAAAAAATCACAAAATAACCTTCAAAAAAAAACTAAAATAATATATTTTATTTTGAAAAAATAATATTTTATTTTTATTTTTAAAAATTTGAAATCCTAACCCCAAAATCCACCTATTAACTCTAAATCCTAAGTCTATATTAGTTAACCCTAGGCATATAAGTGTGTATTTACCTCTTTAAAAAAATATTTTGATTATTTTCTTCTTTGTAAACTACTTTTGTGATAATTTTTTTTTTTAACTATTGTAAGGTATTTCTAAAACTTGTATAAATTATGTACACCACATTCTTTGATACCATAAAAATCAAGATCATAGCTATGACATATGAAATGAAAATATGACTAATATTTAGGTATATATGTTTGTTGGTACATATCAAATTGTTGGACAGCTAATATTACACTTACACCTTTAGAAAATGAGTTACTCGAGATTTAAATTAGATTTGTTGGTAATGTTAGATTGTTATACCCTTATTATTATATTTACACGGTTAATAAACAAGATCTTCACTTATATGTCAAACCAAAGAATATGTGGTTTAAGTAAGATTGTGGCTAACATATAGGTACCGTATACATACAACATATATATATATATATATATATATATATATATATAAGAGATGCAGTGGTGGAGAGCTTCACCGGAAACAATGGGCGGAGAGCTTCACCGGAGATAAAATATTTTTGATAAGGAAACCTGTGATCCAGGCTGGGTGCCGGTGTTGCGTTCTATTACCTGTGATCCAGGCTGGGTTCAAAAACCTCCTCATATATCTTTTTCTTTTATTAGCGATAAGTTCTGTGTGTAAAGAATATTTTTAATGCTTATCTGAAAATAAGGAAATAAAATATTTTTGATAAGGAAAACTAACGATTATTTATTTTACTTATTTTAAACTAAAATTAATAAATTAACTAATGAAGTAAACTAAAAAGAAAAAAAGTAATTCTCTTAAATAGCATTGTTTTAAAAAAAATCACAAAAATAACCTTCAAAAAAAACTAAAATAATATTTTTTATTTTGAAAAAAATGCATATAGCTATGAATTATTATAATGAAGTAAACTATTGTAAGGTATTTCTAAAACTTGTATGAATTGTGTACACCACATTCTTTGATACCATAAAAATCAAGATCATAGCTATGACATATGAAATGAAAATATGACTAATATTTAGGTATATATGTTTGTTGGTACATATCAAATTGTTGGACAGCTAATATTACACTTACACCTTTAGAAAATGAGTTACTCGAGATTTAAATTAAATTTGTTGGTAATGTTAGGTTGTTATACCCTTATTATTATATTTACACGGTTAATAAACAAGATCTTCACTTATATGTCAAACCAAAGAATATGTGGTTTAAGTAAGATTGTGGCTAACATATAGGTACCATATACATACAACCTATATATATATATAAAAGATGCAGTGGTGGAGAGCTTCACCGGAAACAATGGGCGGAGAGCTTCACCGGAGATAAAATATTTTTGATAAGGAAACCTGTGATCCAGGCTGGGTGCAAGTGTTGCGTTCTATTACCTGTGATCCAGGCTGGGTTCAAAAACCTCCGCATATATCTTTTTCTTTTATTAGCGATAAGTTCTGTGTGTAAAGAATATTTTTAATGCTTATCTGAAAATAAGGAAATAAAATATTTTTGATAAGGAAACTAACGATTATTTATTTTACTTATTTTAAACTAAAATTAATAAATTAACCAACGAAGTAAACTAAAAAGAAAAAAAAGGTAATTCTCTTAAATAACATTTTTTTTAAAAAAAAAATCACAAAATAACCTTTAAAAAAAAACTAAAATAATATTTTTTATTTTGAAAAAAATAATATTTTATTTTTATTTTTAAAAATTTGAAATCCTAACCCCAAAATCCACCTATTAACTCTAAAAAGTCTATATTAGTTAACCCTAAGCATATAAGTGTGTATTTACCTCTTTAAAGAAATATTTTGATTATTTTCTTCTTTGTGTACTACTTTTGTGATAATTTTTTTCTAAAACTATTGTAAGGTATTTCTAAAACTTGTATGAATTATGTACACCACATTCTTTGATACCATAAAAATCAAGATCATAGCTATGACATATGAAATGAAAATATAACTAATATTTAGGTATATATGTTTGTTGGTACATATCAAATTGTTGGACAGCTAATATTACACTTACACCTTTAGAAAATGAGTTATTCGAGATTTAAATTAGATTTGTTGGTAATGTTAGGTTGTTATACCCTTATTATTATATTTACACGGTTAATAAACAAGATCTTCACTTATATGTCAAACCAAAGAATATGTGGTTTAAGTAAGATTGTGGCTAACATATAGATACCATATATATACAACCTATATATATATATATATAAAAGATGCAGTGGTGGAGAGCTTCACCGGAAACAATGGGCGGAGAGCTTCACCGGAAACAATGGGCGGAGAGCTTCACCGGAGATATGCAGCAGCGGTGAGCTTCACCAGAGGCAGAAGACATCTAAACTTTATATCATGTGACTAGACTGCTATTAATAGACCAATTACAAATGATAGAGGACATCTCCACTTTTTATTATCTGACTAGACCGACAAATATATCAGCATCATATCTGTGGAGATAACTCATCACTGACCATTCCTAAGACCTACATATATCACCATTAAACAGTTATACGCAGCAAGCAAGATGTGTGAGAACATGTTCTAGTTCTATGGGTTTAATAAGTTCATAAGGAGAAAAGAAAACGAATCAAAGTACTCAGCTTTAAGACAATCACTGTCTCATAAGGAAAAAAAAGAAACGAAACAAATTCTTCCCTGTAATATTCTGAAAAAATTATGGTGAGTTACACAGGGCGATTTGGTTAGATCAGATCTTATGGTTTTGTGTTTTTTTTTCTCTTGTGAAGGATTAAACCCTGAAGCTGGTGCTCTTCCTTTGAAGGGATGGCCATTAACGGTTCTTCTATCTAAATCTCTATTCTTTGAGTAGACGATTCGATTTAAAGCTCTACTCTGTGAGTAGACGATTCAATCTCAGCAATGGTCTACCAATATGAACAAATCCCTTTGAGGGAGAATTTTGAAAGTTTGAGTAACAATCTTAGGATGTGAGAAAAATGGTGGTTGATTATCAAAAGATATGGGTTCAGAGATAAAATCTTTCAAAATCTATATGAAGATACGGCCTATTGGACAGGTTCTGCTTATAGAATAGGGGCAATAGAGTCATTAAGAATTGTGAGCAGTTATGGCACAGCGTTTATTGGCATGGAGCTAATTATGTATAAGATCGTTGGTAGGGAGTGCAATTTCTCTTTAAAAAATCCGAGTCCAGTTCGAATCTGGTTTAGTTCCGTTCAAACTTTTAGATAATTCCGTACAACTAGAATTAGTACCGGCTCTGAAGGGGAAAACGTCAGAAACAGCCGTAAGCTTTATAAACATTTTCGGCCGTATTTTTTAAGGTACCTTTGGAGAAGTGTTTATGTGCCAGTGGTGCGTTCTATTACCTGTAATCCAGGCTGGGTTCAAAAACCTCCGCATATTTTTTTTTCTTTTATTAGCTATAAGTTCTGTGTGTAAAGAATATTTTAATGCTTATCTGATAATGAGGAAATAAAATATTTTTGACAAGGAAACTAACAATTAGTTATTTTACTTATTTTAAACTAAAATTAATAAATTAACTAATGAAGTAAACTAAAAAGGAAAAAAAAAAGAAGAAGGTAATTCTCTTAAATAGAGAATTGTTTTAAAATTTTATCACAAAATAACTTTAAAAATGACTAAAATAGTCTTTTTATTTTGAAAAAAAATAATATTTTATTTTTATTTTTAAAAATTTGAAACCTTAACCCCAAAACTCCACTTTTTAACTATAAACCCTAAGTCTAGATTAGTTAACCCTAGGTATATAAGTGTGTTTTTACCTCTTTAATGAAACATTTTGCTCATTTTTTTCTTTGTGTACTACTTTCGTGATTAAATTTTTTTTAGGGTTATTGTACGGAATTTCTATAAAAAAAACACTAATTAAAACCTAATTGCCGTCGCTAGTTTTTGTTATCATCGTATCATCTTCTTCCTCTTATTAGTGACTAGAGTCATTCTCCGCGCTACGCGCGGATAAGTGTGTAGATAATTTAATTAATAATCGTAAGTTTTTAAGTTTTTGTTTGGATTGGAAGCATTTTTTTGTGAAATTATTGGATAGTTGGTGATTATTAAGTTTATGCAATTGTATTTAAAAAATAGCTTAAATTATCATACATAATGTAAGAAAGAGAATAAGTCTTTTAAAAAATAGAAGCTGAGATGTTGTCCATATAAAAGAAATAGCTTGAAATTTGTAAATACATACTTGTTATAGTTGCATAAGAACTCTCTGGAAGTCCTTCTTTATGTGAATGGCTGATCATTTGGTTGATTTGCTGGGTATGGTATATCTGTTGAATAGAATTATTTATGAGAAGACTTTTTAATAAATGGTGAGAGTATAACATTATAATTTAATTATAAATACTTTTGTCGGGAAGAAGGCCTTTGAAAATCTCTTTGTAAACTATGTTCTTCACTTTTAGCCGATGTGAATCTTCACCTTTAATAATTGTTAATCCTGCTTTGCTTGGCTTTGCTTGTGACACGTGAAAAGACCACATAAAGTTGATCATGGGCAAAGACGGATTTAGGTAGATATAAGATGACTTCTTTTAAACTTTAACCTTGACTTTTGTTAATTGTCGTTGTTTAACACAATCTGATAGGAAATTGTCGTTACTTTTGTCTAAAACAGTTGTTTATTCCCCTAAAGACATCCACATAAATATGAACTTCTGATAATTTTTTTCATTGAATATTCAGTTTCACTTTCAATTTTATTCGCTAATGAGAAATACATAATTACTACAACACTATTTATGATTGTTTTGTGAATATAATTAGTGATACGTTAGACTTGTGTTTGATTTAACAGAACTCTTATTTTAACTAGGGACATAGTCCCCGCGCCGGATACGTTATTAATATCATGTTTACTTTAATGTAGACTAAAATAGTGTGTTTTGACACTAAAATAGTGTTTTAGGTTAAAGATGTCCTAAGTAGCATATGTGAAGTGAAAAATATTTATTGGAATACAAATAATTCTTGAAAGTTGGAGAGACAAACATGAAAAATGTCAGCCACTTCAACTGTAGATAGAAACAAAATCCATTTCGTAAAAATAAAGAGAAATTTAAAATGGTCTAGTCTTGTGTTGGCCTCAAGTCCTCAAGACGAAGCTTTTTTAAACACATCCCATAATATTGTTGATTTTCTCGCAATTTGTTTGCTGATTCAAGAAAACTTGCTTATAGTGTCGTAGCTAGGAACAGACAACATCGCCAAGAGAAAGTACGACACAATTTCATGACACAAGATCTTGATTTTTAATGAGACTAAGAAAAATATATGATTAATAAGAAAAAGTGAAAACCTGTTTACCATCTCCGAAGAAACCCATTGTCAAAGGCTTTGAGATAATCTTGCTGGTGAATTCTGTAATGTCCTTCAAGGTTAATCCATCTATGGTTGTTCAGGAATTGCTCAACTGGTTTCCTACAATATTGATTTATTTATAAACACACTGTTGATGCGCAAGAAGAATACAAAGATTTTATGGAAGTCCTAAATTTTTTTTGTCTCTAAATGACATTTTCGTATACCTCTCTCCCTATGTAAGAATCTGCCTGACAATGTCTTCTGCCACTATCATCTGCATAGGACATCATTGACTCGTTACTAAAATCTATTTAGTTCGAATCGAACAAACATGCTATTCAAGCAAAATGGTTTGATCTAAGTGAGAATACCCGTGATTCCAAATTCATCAGAAGTGTAAATTTTGTGGCTGCGTTGGTGCGATCAATATTTCTTCTGATTAACTGTCCAAAAAATAAACACATGTAACAACGTCTTCGACTTGTTAAGATTAGAATAGGTGAGAACAAAAGAAACAAACTGCAAACCTTTTCCTCCGGCAACATCTTTAAGTTCTTCAGCTGCTAATTCAATCGCTTTTGCAGCAAACTCGGGAATCTGCACTCATGAATGTAAATCATATCACTATATGTACCATAACACATATGAGGCAAATAAGTTGTCAAGTCAAAATCGATATTCCTTAAAGGCACTAATACACACACAAGTAGGAAGCCTTTAATACATATCTATCAACAATGAGAATAAGTGAATAACTGATAAAAGGAAAAGCATAGTAAGCAACATCGGGATTGCTGAAACTCACCGAGCAACCATAGATTCCAAACAGTCCAGTGTTGTTAAGGATGCTACTGAATGCAGTGCATGACTGAAAATGCTGATATTCGTTTAGAATACGGAGACCTGTAACTGGACATAGGAACTTGTATCATAATTACTGATCGCTTAGCAGTGCTTGAGAATATTTCATGAAATAGTTCAATAAACAACAAAATAAAGAGCTCAAATAGGAAAACAAAAGATGTAACTTACAGAGCCACGAGTGCATTCCTTTTCCAGGGCCTCCAGAAGAGGACAAGCCACCTCCTCCCATAAGCATCTAATAGCAATTAGAATTAAATTTTAGTGAGTCTTTGCTAATATATTGAATTTGATTAAATATTCAAGTTAGACACCTGGAGAACAGTGGCGATGACTGTTTCTATCTCTTTATTCCAGCCAGGAACCTCAAAGGCAAGGGCAAAGTATGTTGCCTGAAAACAATAGAACAGAAAAAGCTCAAGTAGTATAGTGACATAAATACACTTTCATCTCAAACACACTTGCTCAATGAAACCAAATATGTCATGATTACCTCGCCACCAGTATGTTGGTGGAAACCTCCGCCAGTATACTGAGATTTCGGTTCTAGATGGTGCGGTACATTAGAAAGGTAAGAAGTTAATGGCTCAACAACTTTAGAAGTTCCTCGTGTTCAACTCCGCTTGCCGCCAACACCATACGTGCAGCAGTAAAATTCTCCTGAAATTCCCATATCAAATGAGTAATAAAAAAAGTGTTCTAACTTAAGGAAACGACTGTAATAACATAGATTCTCAAAAGCTGATGCGATCTTACGGTCATAAACTCCTCCAAGAATCCCCCATTCAATCTATCCAAGGCAGAATCAGGTGTGTAAAGAGGATTCACCAATGCGCCAGAATAACCAGCAGAATGAACGGCCTCCATGAGGAGCCCCATAGGGTTCTTTCCAAGTTCCGCTATCTCTAGCTTCATCTTACGTAACTGCCGAATCGACACAGAGAATGGGTACGGAGACGAACTGATTTAATTACGGGAAAATCAAAAGGTCACCGGAGACAATCAGAAAACGAAAGGACAGAGGAGAGCAAATGAATATCGAGATCTTTCTGAAGAATGCATGAAACCCTAGACGACATCGGTTTATCATTTTTAAATTGGGCCACTAACAAACCCCATTTACATTACACAGCCCTTATTTTATGACAAAGCCCATAGTATTTTTCCCCTCCTGGTCTTCATTTTCACGACAAAACCCATATTTTTTTTAACTCTTGTGGGACCCACAATCGTAGGTGGCAGCCTAATGGGAGAGTTAACTGTCCCATTATATATACTAGTAGCCGAGCCCCCGCGCAAGCGCGGGGATGTTAAAGAGACATATGAAAAAATGATTATCAGAAGAGATGTATAAGAAGAAGAGAAGAGATGTCTAAATTCATATTAAAACACATGTATAGTGTCTGAAATTTTCTCTAACTGGAAATGCAAATGAAGATAGGAAATACGAAGAGGTCGTATATCTGAATACTGCATGTTTACTTGCGCTATGGTGGATCATGTACTATGTCTGCATTTTGTTACCACCACCATACTAAATATTACGTCAACACTTTTTAACTATTAAAAAATAGAAATTGTTCTTCTCGAGTAATGTACGTTGCCGTAAATGACTTTGAGAAAAACCCCTGGAATTAGAGAAAATATTGCAAAATCTGAAATAGATAATGCATAGTAATATAAGAAATTGTAAAGAGACGGAAGCAGAGTTGGGTTGACGTTTTGATTGCTTAGAAACTCTCATTCACGGGGGTGTATGCATCCACCTTCTTTTATCTGAGCTGTAGACGTGTTGCTGGCAGAAGCGGAAGTGGATGCTTCCTCACATTTCCCTTCAACAAATGGGGTTCCATTGATGTTGCAACTCTGGAGACAGGTTCAGATGTGATCACCAAGGTTCATATGGATCTTGATCATACGCGTTGTGTTGCACTGTCTTCAATACATTATCCAAAACCAAGATTAATCCCTCATTTCTAACTCAAAAAGAAACCATTGGAAAGATTACCTTTAGAATATAGTTTTATTTGTCCCTTGGCATCTTGCATGTATCTTTCAAAAGAGCAGTAATCTGCTTCTCGTTCAACCTTTTTGTGTACCGCTGTCTCTCCACGATTTTGCACGCCTATATTTTAAAACCGAATCAGCGAACAACTTCATAAAAAAGGAACACAACAAAAAACAACGTTTAAGTTTTACCTCCATAGGCAAATAGCTTGCCTTCTTCTGATTTCCAGCTTGAAGACACGGTAAATGCAAATGCATGTGTTGTATCATGAACCCATACATCTCTCTCTTGAACTAATCAGTAACAAAACTTCATCATAGTGTTCTCATCAACAGGAAACATAAGCTCTCTCGTTGGTTCAGTCGTTAAACCGGCAACACGGTATTTCCTTCTTACGTTTGTTCTATGAGTGACCTCTACTTTCACTCCCCTGAGACCCTTCTTGATCTGCTATAGTCACCAATACTGAGAGAAGATTCAAGGACTTAATACTATGTGATGAAGAGCATCGTACCTTAATACGACCAGAGTTAGATAATGGCTATGACAAGACATCTTTCCCAAGAAGCTGTGCTACAAACTCAATCACAGGAAGAGGCTCGATGAATGCAGATGAATCCATGTCTACAAAGCAAAGGAGAGAACATTAAGGTGACTGTCCAAGAGAGAAACAGGAATACAAAGCAATTTTTTGTTGGTGAAACAGAGAAAAGAGGAGAGAATATTCAACGAAGTTGTGTAAAACAGAAGCTTGAAACCTGTCCAAGAGGAACGATCGGTTGCTTCTCGGAATCAAACACCATGGTTACGACATTTGCTTTGCAGATTAAAAAAGAGGAGACGGCGAGGTTGAACTGTAGAAGAAGGATAACAGTGGAGCCCTAATCGACGCAAGCAGGAAAACGCTGAGTTCCACTTATTTATCAAATAATACGCAGAGTTTCACTGATTTGACGTGGAAACACAAATCAGACCAGACCAAACTCTAACCAATTCGACTAAACCAACTGAGACGACTGTGGGTCCCACAATCATTAAAAAGATGCATACGTGGATACCTTTAGAGGAGAGAAAACTGTGGCATTATATATACTAGGTCCGTGTCCGCGCTACGCGCGGATTATGTATAATATTTTTTTTTAATTATTTTAATGTAAAATAATGTTACGATCAAAATAACTATAGAATGTTTAACAAACAAATGGATGAGCAATGGTTTTTGGTTACTCTTTTCTTTTAGTTTAGTTGATGAACTTATGCTAGATGAAATTGAAATGTTCAGCATTATATTCATATCAGTAAATTTAGTTTATTCATCCTTGTACATCTTCTGATAATGCCAATTATGGTGTTGAAAATATAATTGTATTGTTTGTGTTGAAGCAAACGATAATTTATATGAAAATTGTCAAGAAAATGGTTAGAGTTCCTAGTACATAATAAATGATGTTTTTCACACCTTTATATATTCTGGGATTAATGTTTATTACCAAAAGGATCTAATATTTCCAAGCATTCATGTTATGTAACTGTCTAAAATATATTTTTCTTCGTTCTATATATAAACTCGTACAAATGCTTATTTGTAATAGACTTTTAGATCATGATTAAATTTTAAAATAGTTTTTAAAAGCCCCCTCTCTAACCTTTGTTCTTGTTTTAGGATTCTGAAGAATAATTCATTGCATTATGCAAATTTGTATATGTTTGTATGGGTTTGGTTTACGAATGAACCTTTAGATTTGATATAAAGTTAGACTAATAATTTCTCGAGATAGTTACCAGGGAGGTATGTTGTCAGTTGGGCGGAGGCAGTGTAGGAGTAGTGGTTCAGTTAACTCCACTTTCTAAAATAAAATATATTTTTTTACTTAAATTTTTTATTAACCTCCCTAAAAATGAAAATTTGATCCCACTAAAAAAGTTTGACCCCATTACTTGTCACCAACTAAACATAGCAGCTACGTGTGTTTATCCATGCATGGTTTTTCATATAATATTGTTTATCTTTTATTTTTGTTCGCCTAATCTTTATTTAAAGAAAATTATTGTTTTCTCTTTTTTCACATGGAAATACTATGTACGACAAACAACTTTGTCGACAAAGCAACAACAGTTTGATATATAAAATTATAATTTACGCAATCCTATAAGGTACGTTGTAAGCATAATGCTTCTTACAAAGTTCTAAGATGGCGATGGGTTGGTCACTTGGTCAGTTGATGGGTTGATGCACAGATGAGACCACTGAATCTGCAAATTCTAAGAAGGGAGAGAGGAGTAAAAGCAGCAAAGTTGAATTTGTTTAACACACTTATGGAATGAGTCTTTGCGTATCTTAAGTTTATAGCTTACCTAATTCAAAAAAAAAATTAGAGCAACAATATAAAGTTGAATTTAGTATAAAACATATTTATATTTGTAACTAAAGAAGTAACCATACAGATGTAAAATACTTTTAGAAGTCGGCACTGGGTAAATAAATGACACTCAAATTTTGGACAACAGTATAAAAAACAGTGACCCATATTTACATATATAATACTCTGAGTATTTCACAAATATTATTTTTGAAAGAATACAAATATTATTTACAAATAAACTGAATTGTATTGCACTCCGACTCGCAAGTTCTTGATGTACCGTCGCCAGAGACACAAAGATGACTAATCATGCATCTAGTCAATAGTGAATTGAGAAGACTCCTCTAAACAAATGCAGAAAAATATTCGTGCACAACATATCAGTAAATAATGGCTAGCAGAAACGAAACCATGTTTTATGCTTTACCGCTTATGGATCAGAAGGTCGTCCTGGAAAATACCTGCCTCTTGATCAAGTAATGAATATAAGAGCTTGTCACACAATATTGACGTGTAATTACAAAGCGGATATCATTTCATGTTCATTGCCTCTCAAGTCTCTCACATGGAAAGTTCTCCAAGGTAAAGAACAAAGAGGAGTTATGCTTGTGTGATGGAGAAGTTGATTGAAGAGAGAGAGATTGATTATATGTTAGATATATACCAGGAAGAAGTTGGTTCTGTAAGCAGTTCAGAAGAAAAAGATGGTCACTAAAGCCATGTAGCTTGCAAAGAAAATGCCAGTTGCAAGGATTTATTTGATTTTCCAGCTATCTGGTGTAGGATAAGGCACGGCTTTGTCCTTTCAGATAGTCATGATTATTCATGTTGAGCAAGTAACAATGTTAGTTCTGTTTTCATTTAAAGCACTTGGGAGAAGTTTTTAAAAGAGAAAAACGCACCATCATTCAAGATAGCAACGATCAAACCATAAATGGAAAAAAGTCAAGAATCGTTATTAAAGCAATGAACATGAAATCAAACTCTAAAATAGGTACATGAGAGGCCATAAACAGAAAGATTATTTGAAGGTGTTCACAAATACATGCAAGTTTGATTACTTACCACTACACGAATGGTGACTGAGACTGAATAAATATGTTAGAAAACAACATGAGAAAACAAAGTGAGATTGGAGAAGAGGAAAGATATTGTAAAAACTATAGCTTAAAAGAGAGCATTGACTTTATAGTTCTTCATTCTTTGGAAAATAGCTCGAGTGGTTAAAACTGTGCTGATGATAACACTGAGTCAAGGTTCGGAGAGAACAATATCAGAAGCACCTCGTGCAGCTTATGTACCATCAGCAACAGCGATACCAATATTGGCTCTCTTCAAAGTAGGAGCATCCATCACCAGTCATTCTACATATATGCTTCAACTCTTGCAACTTCTTCACAATCTTGGTACTTGTGCTCTGGCTGAAACAATATCGAAACATTGTTGTAGAGAGAAAGAGCAAGTTCATGAACAAAAGAAAAACTCTTCTAAACTAACCTGGGAAGACGGCAGCTAAGCTTTCGTCTTTGTGATTGCCAAGTAGAGAATCTGATGCTGATGGATACATGTGTGATCCCATACCGAGCCTACGTCTAGTCTATTTGGAAAGAGCAAGTTGGTCACCTATAAGAAAACCAATACATCATAAGATTAAAGCCAAAGACAGAAGTAAATACACATATATTAACCAGTGATCATCTGGATGTTGATACTGAGCTCTGAAGCTCTTCTAATGGTGTATGTGCTATCATGTCTTGGAGGACCAAAAAAAGGCAACATACCAATAAGTTCACATGGACCACCCGAGCTTATTTTTTGTTTTCTCAGATAGAGTCGTCTTACAACAGCTAATAACCTCAGTCCAGGCTCAGTGTACTTATTGATTTCTAAGTGGACTCAGTTCCTCAGATCAGCTCTTGTGTTTCACTTGCACAGACCAAGAATCTGAATATCATCAGAAGAAAAAGGTTTTACAGGTTAAATCATTGAAGAGAAGAAACAGTACTAAAACTTGAAGTGCAGTAAAACAAAATCAGTTCATAGGTACCTGTTCTGGAGCTCCTTTTGTTTACTTGGTGCCAGTCTCCACTACTATCGATATGTAGACTGGATTGAATCGGAAGCGGTGAATCTCTCTAATACCGACTCTTGCCTCTTTAGATCAGCAAGTATTTCAACCATATAGCAACATCAATAGCATCTTGATTCTTTGTTCTTGAAGCTCTAGCAGCTAAAAAGTAACACTTCTTTTTTTCAATGCTTTTGAGAATACAGAAAATTATAACATGAAACAGACCTTAAAACCAACTAAAACAATACCAGTATAACCTAAAAAAATTAATGAAAATAAAATAAATCAACTTTCCTGTCTCAGCCTTGCTTAAATCGCTGTAATAATTCTTGGCATGATCGCATTGGTCAAGGTGGAGAAATGACCGCAATGAAGAAATCGGAGAGCAGGAAATACGTACCAGAAGATGTGGAAGAGCAACCTAGGAAGACATCATTGATGTGTGTTGTTGAATCTTTGCTTGAAATCTCTCTGCAGCTTTGTTTTTGGGGTTGGATCTCTGAGATCGACTGAAGTTGACTTTTGGTTGCCCTCAATAGAAATTCTTCCACTCTGCAACCATCTTATATAGACTATAGAGTAAGAAAGTAGATGTCGAAGAGAGATTCATGATGTTAATGCTACTGTTTTGAAAAAGCAATAATACGTCAAATTAATGGTTATATGATGGAAGAAAACTTGGAACTGCTGAGAAGCTAGATAGAGAAATTGGAAAGGCATCGAAGAAGAGGAAGAAAACGCCATCGCAAGATTAGATTTTTGTGACTAAGCTGACATGGCATCTTAAGACAATTTTATTGGCTGGAATTAATTTGCATACGTGGACACTCTAGATTTTGATCTTCAATCCCTTTTATATATTGGGATGATGATTTTGTATTAAAGAATCAATCATATTTTATATTATACTGCATAATCACTAATGTGAAAATAATTTTCATTTTCTTTAAAGTTATAGAATTACATTTATGTTAATTTATTTTTATTATAGTAATGCAAAATATTAATATTCACAAATTTATAAACAATTTATAGATAAAATTATTATTTTGTTACGAGGAATGTCTAGAGACCATAACAAACAAACACATAGCTTTCAACCAATTCACGACATATCTTTTCACTTTATACCAAAGAGTAGTTCCTACTTCCCAGCGCAAAAAAAAAAGAGAGTAAAAAAGTTAATCTTCTATAGATCTTTATGGGTGCAGAAGTAAATATCTCTGCTGCTCTGCATTGTCTCATGAAGCAGTTGATCATTCAATCCTTATCATAACCATAAATGGAATATCTATAAGCACAATTTCTACATGTTTCCTCCTTATCCTCGTACAATCCAAGAACTTGCAAATACTGAATAAACAAACATAGTAGAAATCAGCTCAAAAATAAAATACAATTAGTTCAACAAACAACTTAAGCATGGTAAACACACAAGCTTTAAGAAATCAGAAAACCTTTTTGAGTTCTCGTGTTATGATTACATCAAGCTCTGTTGGTTCTCCCAGAAAGAGAAGAGATAGATTTTAATAAGCCTTAGCAACCCTAAGGCACGCTTTTTAAAACCAGGGTTCTATAATACCATACATGTATATCATCATAAACTCAACATTCCACAAGTTCATGTCACTGAAAAATCTAGTTTGCAGTTCCACAGCAGCATTATCAAGGCCATACATATGTCGCTGAAAGATGATTGCTTACCATGAGGATGAGCTATGCTGTGATGATTGATGATGATGATGATGATGATTGAAGACGATAATGATTTCCTCACCAGTTTTTTTTTTTTTTTTTTTTATGATATAGAGGTTTAAGGTTGTATCCGAAGGAGTTTGTACCTGAAATCCATTGCAGCGGTTAAAATTGTGTATCTAACTTCATTCTTTTAATACTAAAATGAGTTTACAATGGGAATTTTACCACTATAGAGTGCATGGAAGACGTGACTTTGTTCTTCTTTATCTAGATTAGTCTTAGGCCCTTTTTCTTACGGAGGAACGTATTTGCTGCCTGCGTTCAGAAGATTGAACTCATTAGAAAAAGTGAATATTTCAGCATCAACACACCACACATCTCAGTCTTTTTAGGTCAAATAACGAAACACAACCTACTCTCTAGAACCAAAATAAGCTGCATCAGCTGAGACATTCTAGGAACGTACAAAACATATTTAACAGTTATTCTTGTAGAAAAACGCTTAGCACTAACTGCCCATCGGATGAGTTAACTTCATCACTAAAAACAAACCCATTTGTTAAAAGTATAAGATTGGTAAATAAATGGAAAAGCATCTTCAACCAATTTGTAAAGTAATTTACTTACTTGTTGTAGAACTTGAAAATTCTTTCAAAAGCGCATTTCTTACTCTGCATCACAATAAAACCAAACCCATTTGTTGGGTCCACACCAAACCAAATTCTTTGGCTAAGGGGACACCGGATCCGCCGCTACGTTTGAGAAGCACGTCGGAGCAAGCGACGCCCTTCCCGTTTAGTTTCTTTGGCATATGATCGCCGGAAACAGATTTGGTGGAAGAGACACCGGTTTAGCCGGTACTTTTGATCGGATGGGTGGAGGTGACACCGCCATCTCTGTTTGATTTCATCGAGATAAGATCGCCGGAAACAGGGGATTTTCTGTTGGAATTCATAGCTTGAGAGATTTTTTTTTGTGTGGAAAAAATCTGAGAAAAAGATGAGGCTTATAAAGAGACGTAGCCAGGAGGAAGCCGAAAGAAGATATAATTGAGATTTTAAAAGGATTCATTGTACTGGAATTGAAGGTATGTCGATTGATCGACGTTCAGTTAACGATGAGGAAACGTCAAAGAAAAGAGATGGCGAAGGGTTTCTTCGGCTTACTCTCAGTTTTGTTGAGTTACAATGATTTTGCCGAATGGGCTTATGGGCCTAACATTCAATTCAGCATTGGATTTCAAAAGTGGCCGTGTGATCTGTAACCCATCGTATTAATTCATTGCTATAATAACAAAATTATTGGACTTCAAAAATGGCAGCCCAAAACCGGTTGTGACATGGCAAAAAGCAACGTTTTTATTGGCTGATTTTATTGGCCTACGTGGACAGCTTGTCTAACACTCTTATCTTCCTTTTATTTATTGTATGATATGGTTCTAATTCTTTAGCATCAATCTAAACTTACTTCTTATGTCATAATTTTTTTCCAAATTAAACTCATCTTCCTTTTACTCATTGAGTTCTCCAAGTTGGGATTCAAAAAACTTTGGATCATCATCGATTCAGGTATGTTAAATATTAACCAAGTTTAATCATATTTAGATGTTATTTTTCATTCGTTGTATCGTACTTTTCTATAACAATATATTTATTTTTCAAACAAGTTCAATGCCTTCAAATAAAATAAACACATTTCTATTTACATGGTTAACTGTGGTTAACTGTGGCTAGGATGTCTATGTCCTTACATAAATTCATGTTTTTGTATTTTAATAAAAACATTTATACAGAAAAACATAACTTAGAAACCAATTAAACTATAACGAAAATGCTAGAAAATAAAATTCTCGTTCTTAATGGACAAAAATCATAATCAGCTATATATGTTTGTTGATTAAAAAATCTAATTAAATATTACAAATATCAATCTTCTACTTTTAAAAAGTAGCAAATAATCAAAATGAATAGAATATATATAAGCTAATTATTTAAAAAATTTCCACCAAATAATTTACATTCAATTTTAGAAAACTAAAACATATCATAGCATCTCAAAAGCATAAACTTATTAAATTATATAAAATTTTAAAAATTATTTGTATCTGCGAATTCGCGGTCAACAACCTAGTTTATTTTTGAATTCTAAAAAGGTGGATTAATTGATTTAATTTTTATTAGCATCCACTTGTTCTCATACTTGGCTTAATGATATGCACTTGCATTAATTTTCCTGAATGGAAAATCAATATTATGTTCAATTGAATAAGTTTCAAGCCATATGAAAAATGGAATATTTTTTTTTAATATCATACAATCATACAATTTTCTCTATATTCAGTGGTTTGTTGTTTAGAAAACGTTTTGAAATACCAATTTCGTTTTTCTTTATTTTCTTTTGAATAAAAGTCTTCTTTGATGTATTTCTTATGAATTAGTATTTTTTTATAACATTTATTGTTTAAAATCTGATGGAGTAGGTGACATATCTTGATCCGGTTCAGCTATATGTGCTTTAAATTTAATTGAATAGTCTTGTCTAATGTTTTGATTGACACTTTGTGCCTCCGAATTTATACTAGATTGATCAGTAAGATATTCGGAAAAGGAAGCCCTTGAGTGATATAAACTTATTTTGGGTGGAAGTGGATCTCGGTAGGATCTGAATTGTAATAATATATTTTCGTCTCTTTGTTCAATTATTTTTAATATATTTTTTTGTTCATCGTTTTGAGGAGTTTGGGTAATTTCAGTTTTCCATTGATCTGGAATGGTTATTTCATCCCATTTTAATTATTTAGGTGTGTATGTGGCTATTGGGATATCTTTACTATGAACAACTATTTTTTTTTTGTTTCTCCTTTATCATTTTGTATTAAACATCTTGGACTAAATTCAGAAGTTGTATGTTTAAAATAGACTCGAGGTTGGGGTTGATATGAGGTAAATGATCTTTTGATATTTCTTGATTAAACATTGTTATTTTTGAGATAATTTCTCTTGAATTAATTGTTGATTACGATGCAGAAGTTGGTGTATTTTTTATTTAAAAAAATTTCTTAAACGAAGAAGTCATGATTTTAATCTAGGTTTAAGCTTATTGTAGAAAGATACTAATCGGCTATAGTTGGACTCAACTAATCAATATTATACAAAGAATGATAAAAAACACAAGCCATCTAACAAACAAAAGATAGTATTTTGGAATTGTAAAAGACCAGAACATAAATTCACATAATGTAAAATGAAAAAGAAAATAAATGAAATATTCCAAGATCAACCAGATATCCATGAAAGATTAATTAAATTATTAATATCAGAATTTTAGTCATCGGAAAAATGAGTAGTAATAACTTTCTAGATGAGATAGGAAATATAAGCGATTCTTCCTCATAATCACAAGAACTATATGATAACCTATGCAATTGTAAAACGATCAATGTCATAACAAAAGATATTGATAAGCAATTCTTACTAGATATAATTGATAAAATTAATGATCCAAAAGTAAAATAAATATTTAACCAAACTAATTAATACAATATGTCAAGAAAATCAATTATCCACTCCAAAATGTTTAAGTTTAAATAAAATATTTGAAAAATATCCAACACAAAGATTATTTAAACAAGTAACTACATGAGAATTACAAAATGAAGTTAAGAAATTAAAAACACAAATCAAAGAACTGAAACTAATAGTAAATCAATAGGAATTAAAATAAGTACAAACATATGCTAAACTATCAATAATCAAAGCAAAGGATAATACTCAAGCATCTACAAGTAATCATAATTTAGAAACTGATAAAGAAAAATAAATAGAATATAGTAAAAACTTTATTCAAATAATTAACAAAATTAATTACCAAGAAAGTATACAAATATTAACTTACATATAGGACATAATTTTAAAATAAATATAATCGCATTAATGGATAGATGAGCCAATTTTAACTGTATTCGAGAAGGACTTATACCAACTAAATATCATGAAAAAGTTACTGAGAAACTAAGAGGTGCATATGGCAGTAATTTAAAGGTCCAAAATTACCATGCGCAAAAATATGTAATCAAAGATATTGTTCCAAAAATAAATTTATCTTAGTAAAACATTTGACACAAGAAGCAATATTAGGAACTTCATTTCTTACGAAATATATATGTTCAAGGTAACAGAAATAGGAGTAACTACGAAAGTCGTACGAACAAAAATATTATTTGAGTTCTTATCACTATTGAAAACGAAAGAAATATTAAATCTACAATAAAGTATGATTCAAAAAACAATCAACTTAATTAAAGGAAAACAAAATCATATTCAATATATAAAAGATGAAATAACATATAAAAATAGAAGAACAACTTAAAACACCTTATGTAATAAGTAAAATAAAATCCATAGAAAATGACCTACTAAATCAAGTATGTTCTGATTTACCAAATGCTTTTTAGGAAAGAAAACAACATATGGTTGAACTCCCATATATAAAAGAATTTAATGAGAGAAATATACCAACCAAAGTTCGACCAATTCAAATGAATAAAAAATTACTAAAATACTGTAAAAAGAAATAAAAGACTTATTAGATAAAAAAAAAATTAGACCATCCAAATCCCCTTGGAGTTGTTCGGCCTTCTATATAAACAATCAAGCTGAAAAAGAAAGTGGAGTACTACGATTAATAATAAATTATAAACCACTAAACGATGTACTACAATGGATAAGATATCTAATACCTAACAAAAGAGACTTGTTAAAACGAATTTATAACGCAAAAATTTATTCAAAATTTGACATGAAAAGTGGATTTTGGCAAATACAAATTTTCGAACAAGATAAATATAAAACAACATTCACGGTAGCATTTGTACATTACGAATGGAACGTAATGCTTTTTAGCTTAAAAACGCACCTTCTGAACTTCAACATATAATGAATGATATGTTCAATAATTACTCAAACTTTACCATTATCTATATAGATGACATACTAGTTGTCTATATAGATGACATACTAGTATATTCAACATCAATAGATCAACATATTAGTCACTTAAAACACATTTCTCAATATAGTCAAAAACATGATTTAGTTATATCAGCAAAGAAAATGTTTCTATTCGAAACAAGAATAAGATTCTTAGGGTACAATATATATCAAGGAACAATCACACCTATTTCAAGATCATTCGAATTCGTAGATAAAATTTCCTAACGAATTAAAAGAAAAAACTCAATTACAAAGGTTTTTAGAATGTCTAAACTATGTTTCCGACTTCCTACCAAACCTTCAAAAACTATACAACCTTTATTCCAAAGACTTCATAAAACCCAAAACCTTGGTCTAATCAACATACTCTTTTAGTTAAACAAGTTAAACAAAAGGTTAAATTCCTTCCTTGCTTGTCTATACCAATTTATGAAGCTGATATGATAGTAGAAACTGATGCTACAGAAATAAGCTACGGAGGAATTCTTAAACAAAAACTATCATATTCAAAAATAGAATCTATAGTTAGATTCCATTCAGGAGTCTGGCTAAGACCACAAAAACATTACTCAACAGTTAAAAAGGAATTTCTTTCTATTGTAAATTGTATCTCTAAACTTTAAGAAGATTTAGTAAATAAATAAATAAATCTTATTACGAGTAGATTGTAAATCAACAAAAGAAATATTACAAAAAGATGTCAAATATCTAGTATCAAAAAAATATTTGTTAGATGGCAAGCAATAATATCAATTTTTGATTTTGATATTCAATATATTAAGGGAGAATAATTCTTGATCCGATTTATTAACAAGAAAATATTTACAGGGAAAAACAACAAGTATCCAACAAGATATTCAAGATGAGTGATTAGAAAAACAAAAGACTGATGACATCATCAGACTATAACACAAACCAACCTCACCTAAAAGGAAAAACCTTAATCCTAAACCCTTTCTCATCACTCACTGAATATCCTCCCTGTCATATTCAAAAGCAGCCACTGAATCATCATCAAATGCTGTAAATGAATCATCAGCAACAAGCTCAAACCCTAAACTTATATCTCAAGCCTCAAAAACAGTACCTTATGACAACTCAGTTCACAAAACTAATTACCATACGTCAACTAAAAACATTTATCAAAAGAATCCTTTATGAAGATACTCTCTATCCAACATACAACGTAACCAAAAACCAAAAATTTTATGAGTATATTCTAGTAGACTCTAAATCAGTCGAGATAACTCATTATAGAGACAGTAAAAACCCAAGCCATATCAACTGTTCAACCTGCAAGATCTTACAGATCTACTCTACCAAAGACCTCAGACTAATCCACCACCATAATACAAAACCTTTCTCAATCCTCGGGTACCGTGTCCAAGGATACACCTATATTGAATACTAAAATGCATTTTTCTGAGCCTTTTACATCAGACCCTATGATCACTCTTGGTTCATTAGCTTCGACTAAAACTGTACCAAGTCAATACCAGGATGGTTCAACAAATGGTGGTACTGGTTCAGACCATCTGACCCAATCTTCCCAGAACAAGTACTCAAGAACTCTTACCTGTTCTACAAAAAATACATACCCGACCAACCCGTCGGCCCCCTAAACAAAATATCCTTCCACATTGATATGGGGATCCCATGGATATGCTCATGGCATTTTACCCTAGCCTTAGCCTTTCAAGACATGTCTTTTTCACTCCTCCGGAAATTCAGGATAAAATGGTGGGAGAAATACAACATCAACAGATGTTGCCTCGCCAATATTCAAAAATATTTCCAAATCCTTAACCAAACCAAAACAGCAATCCAAACTGTATCAAAAGCTATACCTCTCGTCCAACCGAATCAACTATCTCAGCCAAATCCAAGTCCACAAACTAATAAAAACCACTTAAAGTCCAATAAATTCAACCACTTCATCATCTTCCCAAAAATCCTCTAAAAAGAAAAATTCCAAGAACTTTCTCGCCGAGCTAATGGCCTTCTTTTCAGACGAAGACGAGAATAAGAAAGGCGATACCCAACAAGGCGACGATAACTAGTCAGAGGATCCTTATGGTGGGCCACTGGGCCAAGATCCATTTGAATTATAAATATTGTTTATATATTTAAAAAATCATAAAATTATTGTTTAGATTTTTAAATTTTAGTTTTCAAAGTAAATTTTAGTAGCCTTTGTACATTATTTTTGTATTTTACTGTTTAGTTTACTTTTTGTATTTTAGTATTACTATCTACAAAATAATATACATAGTATATATGTATAACTACGAAGGATTCACAAACAAACTATGCAAGCATCTTCAACAAAAAAAAATACTTTTTCAACAAAGATGAGACCCACATGAAGACTTCTGCAGCAAAACGACAGAAGTCTCTATCAACAGCCCACTCAAAACTGTCGGCACCACTGAAGACTCAACATGTATCAAACCAAGTGTCAGCACCACTCAACTATGTCGTCGCTTTGTTGGGTATTGTCTTGGTTATTCTCGCCTTCATCTGAAAAAGACGTCATTAACTCGACTAGGAAGTTCTTGAATTTTTTCTTTTTAGAGGACTTTTGGGAACATGATGAAGTGGTTAAACTTGTTGGACTGGAAGTAGTTTTTTAATGGGTTTGTGGATTTGGATTTGGCTGAGATAGTTGATTCAGTTGGAGGATAGGTATGGATTTCGATACGGTTTGGGTTGTTGTTATGGTTTGGTTAAGGATCTGGAGATATTTTTGAATATTGGCGAGGGAACATCGGTCGATGTCGTATTTCTCCCACAATTTTACCCTGAATTTTTGGAGTAGGAAATAAGACATGTCTTGAAGGGACAAGGAATGCTGTAAGCATATTCATGGGATGCCAATGTCAATGTAGAAGGATATTTTGTTTAGGGAACCGATGCGTTGGTCGGGTATGTATTTTTTGTAAAACGGGTAAGAAGTTTTGAGTACTTGTTCTGGGTATATTATGTCAGATGGTCCGGACCAGTACAATAGTTAGTTGAACCATCATGGTATTAACTTGGTACATTTTTGGTCAAATTTAATGAACCAAGAGTGGTAAAAGGTTCTGATGTAGAAGGCTCAGAAAAAGACATTTGGTAGTCGATATAAGTGTATATGTGGATATGGTACCTTGGGGTTGAAAAAGGTTTTGTAGTATGGTGGTGGATAAGTCTGAGGTCTTGGGTAAAGTAGATTTGTAAGATCTTGCAAGTTAAATAGTTGATATGGTTTGGATTCTTACTGTCTTTATAATGAGTTATCTTGACTGATAAAAACATAACTACTAGAATATACTCATAAAAAGATTAGTTCTTGGTTACGTTGTCTGTTGGATAGGGAGTATCTTCATAAAGGATTCTGTTGATAAAGGTTTTTAGTTGAGGTAGGATAATTGGTTTGTTGAACTGGATTTTCATAAGGTGATGTTTCTGAGGCTTGAGATAGTAGTTANGGGGGGGGGGGGGGGGGGGGGGGGGGGGGGATATTCAGCGAGTGCTGAGAAAGGGTTTGGGGTGGGGTTAAGGTTTTTCCTTGTAGGTGAGGTTGGTTCTTGATATAATCCGATGTTGTCATCGGCTTTTTGTTTTTCTGATCACTCATCTTGAATATTTTGTTGTTTTTTCCTGTAAATATTCTCTTGCTAGAAAATCGGGTAAAGAATTATTTTCTCCCTTAATATAATGAATACCTATGGAGAGAAAGTAATACTCAGAGGCATGAGGGTTCACCTTCAACACCGCAGAAACTGTTCAAAGACATTGACAAGGCCATAAAAAACAGATTTAGTTCATTGAAGCCGTTGGGAGACGATCAGTTTGATCTATTGATGTTGAAAATACTAGTACACCATCTATATAGACAATGTTGAAATTTAAGTAACTATTAAATATATCATTCATTATATGTTGAAATTCAGAAAGTGCTTTTTAGAGCCAAAAATGCATTATGTTTCATTCGTAATGTCCAAATGATACCATGAATATTGTTTTATATTTATCTTGTTCGACAATCTATATTTGCCAAAATCCACATTTCATGTAAAATTATAAATAAAGTTTTGCGTTATAAAATCGTTTTAACAAATTCTTTTGTTAGGTATTGGATATTATATCCATTGTAGTACATCATTTAGTGGTCTATAATTTATTACTAATTTTGGTACTCCATGTTCTTTTTCAGCTTGATTGTTTACATACAAGGCCTAATAACTCCAAGGGAATTTGGATGACCTAATTAAGTTTCTATCTAATAAATCTCTTATTTCTTTTTTACAGTGTTCTAGTAATCTTTACTCATTTGAATAGGTTGAGCTTTGGTTGGTATATTTTTCTTATTAAATTATTTTATATATGGGAGTTCAACCATATGTTGTTTCATTTCTCACTAAGCATTTGGTAAATCAGAACATACTTGATTTAGTAGGTCATTTTCTATGGCTTTTATTTTACATAATATATAAGGTGTTTTAAGTTGTTCCTCTATTTTTATATGCTATTTCATCTTGTAAATATTGAATATGATTCTGTTTTCCTTTAATTAAGTTGATTGTTTTTTGACTCGTACTTTGTTGTAGATTTAATATTTCTTTAGTTTTCATAGGTGAAAAGAATTCAAACAACCAAGTTACACAATAGTTATACAGATAGAAAGTGGGATAACTTCTTCATCATAACTCATATGAGATTTATCTACTTCTTGGTGATTCTTCAATGATGAATGTTTCCAAATCAAGGTTCTTACATCTTGATTCATTTTGATGTTATTAGAATCTTAAAAAAATTGTCATATGTCCAGACATGGTAAGAATGAATCACCTGATAAGAAAGTGGGATAACTTCTTCATCATAACTCCTATGAAATTGATTCAACTTCCTAGTGATTTTCCAGTGATTAATGTTTCCAAATCAAGGTTCTTACATCTTGATTCATCCTTGTATTATTAGAATCTTGAAGAAATTATCATATGTCCAAACATTGTAAGAAGGAATCATCTCATAAGAAAGTGAGATAACTTTTTCATTATAACTCCTATGAGATTGTTTCAACTTCGTAGTGATTCTCCACTGATTAATATTTTCGAATCAAGTTTCCTAGATCTTGATTCATCATGGTTTGATTGGAATCCTGAAGAATTTGTCTTATGTTCAAACAGGGTAAGAAAGAATCACCTGATTAGAAAGTGAGATAACTTCTTCATCAAAACTCATGTGAAATTTATCTACTTCATAGTAATTCTCCACTGATTAATGTTTCTATATCAAAAATAAAATAAACGTAAAGGTATTGTTTACATTTTTAATTTTTAGTATATTCTAGTAGACTATGTATATTATTTATGTATTTTTTGTTTTATAAAATAATATACAGAGTATATATGTATAATTACTAAGGATTCATGAAGAAACTATGCAAGCAGCACCAATAAAGATATTCGTCCGACAAAGATGGGATCCACATGAAGACTTCTGCAGCAAAACGACAAAAGTCTCTATCAACACCCCACTCAAAACTGTCGGCGCCACTCAAGACTAAACATGTATCAAACTAAGTGTCGGCACCACCAAAGCGCGACACGTTACAAGGCTCTATTCAAGCATACTTTGACTATAAATATGCATCCATTATCAACAAGGAAGACATGAGCAATTTTCACTCTCTCTTTCTGTCCAGAAAAGCTCTCCCCTCTCTAAAACTCTCAGAAATTTCTAAGTTTTAAGTTTGTAATTTCATATCTTCAAAATTGTATTCCAAATCAAGATCAATAAAAAGTAAGTTTTAATCATTATCTGTGTACAAGATTTAAAGATAGTACATATTAAAACTTTGTTTGTCAATCAAAATATAATCAAAAATATTAATAAGTAAAGGAATAAAATTAAATGGTATCAGAGCCAAACGAATATCAAATACGATGCAATTTGTTTTAAAGGTCTTAAAAAAAGATTTATGTGAACTTAATCTGGTTTAAACTCGTTTAGATAGATCCTCACCCTCTAAAGAAACACTGTCACTATAGGTGTTCCAGGCAGCAAGTCCAAAGAAGGCTGTAAGACCGTTGGTAAACCTCAATTGTGTCCTAAAAACTTATCTTTTGTTCAAAATTTCAAGGGGTTGAGTAATTTCAATTTTCCATTGATCTGGAATAGTTATTTCATCCCATTTTAATTGTTTAGGTGTGTATGTAGTTGTTGGAGTATCTTTACTATGTACAACTAAAATTGTTATTTCTCCTTTATCATCTTGTAATAAACATCTTGGATTAAATTCAGAAGTTGATTGTTTAAAATAAACTCGATAGAGTAATAAATATCCATGTCATTCATTTTGAAATATAATTTCAGGTAAATGAACATTTATAGTTAAAGTATTGAATATAGTTGAGTCGTGCAAACTTACTTGAAAATTAGGAGCACAATTAAAATATACTGCTCTATTGCATAAATTGGATTGTACTGCTCCTAAGAGCGAGTCTTCAAATTTTAATAGAATTTTATCTCTTAATAACATGAGTATTGGTGAGTCTATTCCCGTTCTTGATAAAGGGTTTTTAGCAATTTGTATTAGGACAAAATGGATGTAATTAAATCCTTTTGTCTATATTTATCTAAAGCTAATGACGATAATAGTTTAATTTCTTCAAATTTATTTTGTAGAGATAAAGTTTGTTCATGCTCCTTGATTGAATATGCCGTTTTGAAATCAAAAGTTCCTTTTGATATATATGTTCTGGGTTAATATGGGGTAAATGATCTTTTGATATTTCTTGATTAAACGTTGTTATTTTTGACATAATTTCTCTTGAATTAATTGTTGCATATGATGCTGAAGTTGATGCATGTTTTGATTTAAAAAATTTCTTAAATGAAGACGCCATGTCTTAAGCTAAATTCAAACTAAGATACTAACCGGTTCTATGTTGACACAACTGAGGTTTACCAACGGTCTTACTGCCTTCTTTGGAGTTGCTGCTTGGAACACCTACAGTGATAGTGTTTCTTTAGAGGGTAAGGATCTATCTAAACGAGTTTAAACTAGATTAAGTTCACAGAAATCTTGTTTCTAAAACGTTTAAAATAAATTGCATTGTATTGAATATTTGTTTGGCTCTGATACCATTTAATTTTATTCCTTTACTTATTATTATTTTGATTATATTTTTATTGATAAATAAAGTTTTAATATGTACTATCCTTAAATGTTGTACACAAATAAATGTTGTACACAAATAATGATTACAACTTACTGTTTATTGATCTTGATTTGGAATACATTTTTGAAGATATGAAATTACAAACTTAAAACTTAAAAAAAAATTTAGAGTTTTTAGACAGGGGAGAGCTTTTCAAGAGAGAAAGAGAGAGTGGAAATTGCTTGTGTCCTCTTTGTTTGATAATGGATGCATATTTATAGCCAAAGTATGCTTGAATAGAATCTGGCAACATGTTGCCTTTTGGTGGTGCCGACACTTGGGTTGATACGTGTTTAGTCTTGAGTAGTGCCGACAGTTTTGAGTGGGTTGTTGATAGAGACTTTTGTCGTTTTGCTGCAGAAGTCTTCATGTGAATCTCATCTTTGTCGGACGAATATCTTTATTGATGTTGCTTGCATAGTTTCTTCATGAATCCTTGGTAATTATACATATAAACTATGTACATTATTTAAGAATTTTATTATTTGTTCTATAAAATAATATACCATTATAATCTTGATTCATCCTTGTATTATTATAATCTTGAAAAAAATGTCATATGTTCAAACAAGGTAAGAAAGAATCATCTCATAAGAAAGTGAGATAACTTTTTCATCATAATTCATATGAGATTGATTCAACTTAGCAGTGATTCTCTACTGGTTAATATTTTCAAATCAAGCTTCTTATATCTTGATTCATCTAGTTTGATTGGATTCTTGAAGAATTTGTCATATGTTCAAAACAGGGAAGAAAGAATCACCTGATTAGAAAGTGAGATAACTTTTTTTATCAAAACTCATGTGAAATTTATCTACTTCGTGGTAATTCTCCAAATGATTAATGTTTCTATATCAAAATTATTAGATCTTGATTCATTTCTGGTTTAATTAGAATTTTGAAAGAAATTGTCATATGTCCAAATAAGCCAAGAAAAAGTTACATGATTAGAAAATGAGAGAACTTCTTAATCATAATTCCAATGAACTTGATTTAACTTCCTGACGATTCTCCACTGATTGATGTTTTTAAATCAAAGTTCTTACATTCTGATTCATCAAATATATAAAATAGAATCACGTGGACAAAAATATGAAACACAAAATAAAAATAATAATCGAGAGAGTGTGTGTGTGTTTTCTTCAAACAGAAACACCTATAGATTAAAAGTTGAGAAAAAAGTATTTAAAGCTGTGAAACAACTAAAATAAAGAGTGTTTTTCATATTCTTATTATTATTTGTATTGTAGTAGATTAGTAAGTGGTCTATCTCGAATTCGATGATGTGTTTGTCGCAGCATCCATAGTGATCATCTGGACATATGTATTCTTCTTCTGGTTCGTCGCAAGATTTTTGTGGACTGTTGTTGATTTCAGTGTCGAACATTTTTCCGATTTCATCAATATTCATTGAGTCATCGGGGAGTTGGGCATCTTAGAAGTATTCCAGCGGGCATTCTTGGGACTGCGTCTTTGTCTTTATTAATTTTGGTATTTCTTGAACGACTGGAGGTTGTGATCGTTTTTCTTTGAAGAATTGAAGGTCTTCGTTAACGCTCATTTGGTAGTCAATTGGATAATAAGTCCAATTTGGGATGAAAGGAACATGAAATATTTGTCTAGCACTATTAAGATGGAATGCGTGAGTTTGAAAGTCTTCATATGCCATATTGTCATTGATGTTGAAATCTGGTTGAACTCCTCGTTGATAGTCATTGTGATGGATGAGGATAGGTAATATATGGATCTTGTCTGACTTGTTGTTGACTTGTACGGGACGATGGAAGAAGTATATTGTGTGAGGATTAAAGAAGGGATTGAGACTTTCTTGACCTTTTAATTTCTTGAATGGCAAACCCGTTGCTTTTGCTAACTTTCTTAATTTTCTGCTCCAAACGTACAATGATGCAAACCACGTTAAAACGTTGAGAATAAATCCTTTTGTCCTTGTTAAGAGTTGACATACTGGTATAACCACTGGATGTCAAATCTTATACCAATGGTGTAGATGGAGCAAAGGTACCAGAGAAAACATAAAACTTCTTCTGGCATGTAAGCATTTTCGATCCGGTAGAGATATGCAAAGGGACAATCGGGGTTAATTCCCATCGGCGAAATGAGGTGGTTGCTGATACGTATTTTGACAGGATGATCGACTAGTAGAAGAAAATCTTATTCCGGAGGCGTTCACGTAGAGTTTTCTTGTTGATGAGCTCGTGAACGTCGTCAGGAATGTTGGACGTGAGGTCATATTAACTTCTTGCAGAAGAGCTCTCCATGATTTGTATTTCTTTTATTGGATTTCTACTGAGCAAATCAGCGAGAGTGTTCTTAGTTCCCTTTAAATAGACGGATTCGAAATCGTACTTCGAGAACCATTCACTCTATCATAATAATTGCTGATATGGGACTATCTTTTGCTTGAATTGTAACATCTTTGGGAAATATGACATATCCATTTCGATGCAAAAGTTATGTCCTATCAGATGAAACTCAAATTTCTCAATAGCCTTCTTTACTGCCAATATCTCTTTGAACGTGGAGTGATAGTGCATTTCGGAATCTTTAAAACGACCACTTTTGTATTTGCAGATTTGATGTTTTTTATTTATTTCTTCAAATAAAATGGTTTCCCAATATTTGTCACTCGCGTCGTTCTGTAAGATGCATATTCCGGTGGAGGGAATCTTTAAAGGTGGTAGCTTATGTACTTCTACTTTTAGACTTCTGACAGACTTTTTTTATCGGTTTATCCATTCCGGTGGATTCTTTGTCAGCATCTACTATAGCAGTCTTGTCAGTTGTGAAAGTTGTGGGATAAATTCGCCAACGTAATTGATTACACCAAAGAATTGTTGCACTTGTCATTTTGTAAGGTTTTCATCTGGAAAATTGAGAAATGTTGTAGCAAGATGGGTTTGTGGTGAAAAGTTACCATCCGTAATTTGCATTGCAAGGAAGTATTTTCACCAAATTAACAGGAAATAAACTTCCTTGGAATGCAAATTACGGATACAAAAGTGGTCGCTTTAAAGATTCTGAAATGCACTATCACTCCACGTTCAAAGAAATATTGACAGTAAAGAACGCCATTGAGAAATTCGAATTTCATCTGATAGGACATAAATTTCGCATCAAAATGGATAGGTCATTTTTCCCAAAGATGTTACAATTCAAACAAAAAATGGTCCCACATCAGCAATTATTACAATTGAGTGAATGGTTCTCAAAGTACGATTTTGAATCCGTCTATTTAAAGAGAACTAAGAACACTCTTGCTGAGATGCTCAGTAGAAATCCAGTAAAATAAATACAAATCATGGAGAGCTCTTCTGCAAGAAGTTATTATGACTTCACGTCCAACATGCCCAACGACGCTCACGAGCTCATCAACAAGAAAACTCTACATGAACGCCTTCTGAATAAGATTTTCTTCTACCAGTCGATCATCTTGTCAAAATACGGTATCAGCAATCACCTCATTTCGCCGATGAAAATTCACTCCGATTGTCCCTTTGCACATCTCTACCTGATCAAAAATATCTACATGCCAGAAGAAGTTCTATGTTTACTCTCGTACCTTTGTTCCAGCTACACCATTGATATAACATTTGAGCTATACCAGTATGTCAACTCTCAACAAAGACAAAAGGATTGCTTTTCAACGTTTTTAACGTGGTTTGCACCACTGTAAGTTTGGAGCAGAAAATTAAGAAAGTCAGCAAAAACAACGGGTTTGCCATTCAAGATATTAAAAGGTCAAGGAAGTCTCAACCCTTTCTTTAATCCTCACACAATATACTTCTTTCATTGTCCCGTACAAGTCAACAACAAGTCCGAAAAAATCCATACATTACATACCCTCATCCATCACAATGACTATCAACGAGGAGTTTGACCAGATTTCAACATCAACGACAATAAGGCATATGAAGACTTCCAAACTCACGCATTCCGTCTTAATAATGCTAGACAAACATTTAATGTTCCTTTCATCCTAAATTGGACTTATTATCCAATTGACTACCAAATGAGCCTCGACGAAGACCTTCAATTCTTCATGGAAAAACGATCACAACCTCCAGCTGTTCAAGAAATATCGAAAATAATAAAGACAGAGACGCAGTCCCAAGAATACCCGCCAGAATACTTCCAAGATGCCCAACTCCCCGATGACTCAATGAATATTGATGAAATCGCAAAAATGTTCGACATTGAAATCAACGACAGTCCACAAAAATCTTGCGACGAACCTGAAGAAGAATACATATGTCCAGATGATCACTACGGATGTTGCGACAAACACATCATCGAGTTCGAGATAGACAACTAAGAAGGTCATTAGCAACGTTTAAGTATGTAAAATAAGTGTGTTAAAAATAAATAAATAATGATGTAAGTGATGATGTAATCGTTATGTAAGCATGATGTAAGCGATGATGTAATCGCTAGTCGCTAAGGTAAGCGTTTATGTCAACGTCTTATCCTCACACCTATAAATATGTGTATATCCCCATTGTGAAATATCATCAAATAAATTCATAAAAAACTCTCTCTAAGATTCTCTCTCATGTCTCTCTAAAGTTCTTAAGTTTTCCAGATCTTATCACATCTTTGATAAGCTTTGGTTTCTATCTTCCATCAACGCAAGATGCGATCTGAAAATAAAATGTTGTAACTTAGCATAAACGGCTCCATCAATATGACTCCGTCAACACGATGTTCATGGAGAAGATATTTTCTAACAGTGGTTGAGCAAATTTGTAGCTAGAATAGTGCCTTATCGCTCCATTTACCTAGAAATCACCCCGTATTCGTCAATACGAGTTGTCAACACAATTGACCGCTTGTTGCTGTGTATAAATGAATTGAGTGTTGCTGTGCATAAATGGTAAAATTTCAACTATAGAATTTTTTTTTTTTTGTAACACTAAAAAAAAACAAGCTCTACAGTTCGTTCCTCTTTTTTTAGTGTTACAAAAAAACGCTATAGTTGAAATTTTGTTTGCTACTAATCTACTACAATACAAATTGCATTAAAAATAGTTATAATATAGTTTTAGTGGATAGAAGGTATCGAATACGTGTCAGTACGACATCATTTTGTATGATTGTCTTTGACACTTTGTGCCAAGTCTCTCTCACCTTTACCTTTGCACAATTGCATTTTAATCACCACATCAACCAAGAAGCATAGCTTATGAAATAAACATTATAAAAGAATCTTTCTAAGTTGATATAGAAAAAACTCCTTGATATAGCACAAGATCTATCGAAATCTTATGATAAATAGTTTTGGGTATTATTGAAAACTTACCAGCTTTCCATGAGAACCTTGTCTTGGTTCATAAGACAAAGAGTAGCTATCGAGACACCATCTTCGTTCTTGGTCAAGTACTTACAAATGGGACAAAGCCTGTAAATCCTCTCGACGCCGTGTCCGCCGGGAATAGTACGGTTGGAGCAGGTGAGGATGGAGTAAGACGTGAGAAGACGGAGCTTAGGGGTTTTTGGTTTGAAGTTTAGAAGCAATCTCAGAGGGAGATCTCGAGAAGAAAACCATCGGAAAAATGGAAGCCCTGGCTAGCTGCATGGCAAAGAGAGCGGCTTCATCGTCGGTGACTTGTACGGTTGTACCGGAGTTATCTGTGTCTCCGCAGTTGATCCAATTTTTCTTGAAATCTCTAAGATATTCTTGGAATGTGTTTTTTCGTTTCTCTGTTAATGTTATGAGAGCAGTGTGTGATGGGTGAGAAGTAGGACTTGTGTGATGGGTGAGAAGTAGGACGTTAAATGGTTTATTTATATAAAAATATTTTACAAGAAGGTAGACAACTGGTATATTTTTTTTAATAGCAAACTTATTTTACTGCCATCAAGTGTGGAATAATTTTTTCATAATAACTTATATAACATTCATTCACTTTTGTGGTGATTCTCATTAATGTTTTCAAATCAAGTCTCTCATATCTTGATTCTTCATGGTGTTATTAGAATCTTGAACAAATTTACATATGTTCAAATAAAAAAATATGGATCAGCAGATTAAAAAAGTAAAATAACTTCATCATAATTTCTATAAAATTGATTCAACTTCGTGGTAATTTTCTCTTGATTAATGTTTCTAAATCAAGTTTTTCACTTCTTAATTCACCCTGGTTTGATTAAAATCTTGAAAAAATTATCATATGTCTAAATAGGATAAGTTGGGATCACCTGATTAGAAAAAGAATAACTTCTTCATCATAACTCTTATGAGATTGATTCAACTTCATGGTGATTCTCTACTGATTGATGTTTCTGAACCAAACTTTTCACATCTTGATTCATCCTGATTTGAATAGAATCTTGAAGAAATTGTCATATGTCCGAACAAAGAAAGTAGGGATCACCTAATTAGAAAGTTGAATAATATCTTCATTATAACTCTTATGAGATTGATTCAACTTCATGGTGATTCTTCACTGATTAATGTTCAAATCAAACTTCTCATATCTTGATTCGTCCTAGTTTAATTAGAATCTTGAAGAAATTTATATATGTCCAAACAAGGAAAGTAGGGATCACCTGATTAGAAAATATAATAACTTCTTCATAATATTAGGTTTGGGCGTTCGAGTTTGGATCGGGTATTTTAGATTTTTGGGTATTTTGATATAGAGGTCTAGAACCTGTACATGTATTTTTACATATCGTGTCAGGTTCAAATTGGGTTCAAATATTTTAGATTTTGAAGAAAAAAAATTCTTCATTTAATTTTTTATACTTAAAAATTTATAATTTAATTAACTAACTTTTAGAAAATATATTAGATTGGACAATTAATAGGTTTGAAAACATAATTCTGAAAATAAAAAATACTAATATAGTTGTTGTTTAGACAATTTGAATATAACATTTGTTAATGCATGAAACAAGAAGCTTAACATGCATTTTAAGTGAATACCAAATCATTTTCTCCACAACCATATGTATATTATATGATTTTGAACCATGTATAACAGCAATATAAATATTTTGAATAAAATGAAAGAAGTAAACTAGAAATATAGGGTTTAGTGTACATATGTTCGAATATCTTCGGATATCCATTCAGGTTCGGGTATTACCATTCAGGTTCAGATATCCAATCTCTCTTAATTTAACACTCGTTCGAGTATTTTGCTACTTCAGTTTGAGTTTTTCGGATCGGATTTTGGCTTCGGGTTCAGATATTGGATAAAATGCCCACCCCTACTTCATAATAATCATATGAGATTGATTCAACTTCGTGGTGAATTTGCACTGATTAATGTTTCCAAATCAAGCTTCTCACATCTTGATTCTTTCTGGTTTGATTAGAATCTTGAAGAAGTTACCATATGTCCAAACAAGAAAGCAATGATCACTTGATTAGATAGTGAAATAACTTTTTCGTCATAATTCTTATGAGATTGATTAAACTTCATGTACATGTCCAAATAGGGTAAGTTTGGATAACCTAATTAGAAAAATGAATAACTTCTTCATCATAACTCACATGAGATTGATTCAACTTCGTGGTGATTCTCAATTGATTAATGTTTCCGCTTATCACATCTTGATTCTTCGTGATCTGAATAGAATCTTGGAATGCATAACAAACTCGAATGGCTAGATGATTTCCATCACGCAAGAGCTAGATTTAAAAGAAAAAATATTATGACAAATGCTTGATCAAACCAATCTTCGTCGACTCCTCTGAGATTCTATACACAAGATTCTATAAACAAATATTGAGAAACATCCTCTGACAACATAAAAAGTCACTCCAAATTAAGATAATAGTAGTTCTGATGATTAACAATCGAAGAAGAAGGTGATGATGATGATGATCCATAAACATCATCATCGTCATCCCAATCATCATTAATTTCTGGTGGTGCAACACCACGAAATTGAATCAAACTCATAGAAGTTGTAATGTAGAAGTTATCTCACTTTTTAATTATATGATTCATCTTATCATGTTTGGAGATATGTCAATTTTTTCAAGTTTCTAATCAAATCATTATGGATCAAGATGTAAAGAGCTTGACTTAGAAATATTAAACAGTGGAAAATAATCACACAGTCGAATCAATATCATAAGAGTTATGATGAAGAAGTTATCACACTTTTTAATCAGGTAATTTTTCTTACTCTGCTTAGACATATGACAATTTCTTCAAGATTCTAATATATCCGGAATGAATTAGAACATAAAGTGTACAATTGCTCTGATATCATTTATTTTTAAAATAAATATTATTAATATTTGTTTTTAATCTTTATTATTTTTTAATTATTGTTTCTTATGATTTTTGTCTTATAATAGCAGGTTTATAATATATCGAAGACTTTCATACTAGCATGCAGATTTTTCGCGTAGACTATTTATAATTCGGCAGATTTTCATGTGCCTTGTGATAGCAGATTTTCCTTTTTTTCGTTTATAAACAACAAACTTTCTGAATAAGTATGCTTTGCTAGAGAATTCACTACAAGAAAACCTTTTTTTTAATGAGGGCTGTATTCCTTGTTAATTTGTCGTAATCGGGATGTTACGACAAATAAATAAGAAAAGATGTTTTGTTGTTAAATGCCCGTCGTAACGGAAGTTTCGTCGTAACGGCCTCGTAACATTTACAAGGAAGAACATTCGTCATAACACAGAAGGAAAGTATTCGTCGTAATCACGTCGTTACATTTCTTTGTAAAGTACTCGTAACATTTTGATGTAACCTCCATGTAATATTTACGAAGACTTTACATGTGTTGTGTTGTGATGTAAGGAACTCGTAAACTTTACCAGGAGTTTACGAGTCAGTCCTTGTAAATTCCATGTAAAGTTTACAAGGAATTTACATTGTTTCCTATATATAAATATATAATTATTATTCAAATTTAAAATATTTAATTATAAAAACGAAATATGAAAAACGAAACAAATATAAAACAACTAGATAAATTTCATAAAATAATATTTAAATTTATAATACAAGACAAAATAAATAAAAGCTATGGGAGCCCATTCTCGAAGTAGTTAGTGGTGGCATTTGGTTCTGGAGAGTCACGATCGGTCGATTCGGGATCCCATTGTTTCATCCCAAGAGCCGCTCGTCTGGCCTCCAACACTCTCTGCGAAATCGGGTTTTCCACCGATATCACGTCCAACAAATCCTTAAGGGAGTCCAAACAAACCTGCTGGGAATCCATTCGAGCCTGCATCCGAGAAGTCTCATGGTCCCATCTTGAATAGTATGACGAAGTTGCCCTTGCAACTTCGTTAACAGAGCTTATTTCCACCATCTGTCCCTTCTTTCTAGGAGCCACATATAAAAAAACATATTAATATAGTAAATTATATTAAAATAGTTAAATTAATTTAAATAAAATTTTAAAATTTTACTTCTTTGAAGATCATTTCGACCTCTTCTGTTGTCAATTTGACGGGTAATCCATCGAGAAATTGTTGGGTTATTTGTCTCTCATGCTCTTCAAACCGGGTAGCCACATCGTTGAAGAGTTTCTCAGATGCAGAATCAACAAAAATCCCGCTTGATGTGGCTTGAGTTATCTTGAATAGATCATACAGAGATGATAAGACTCCCATCTTCTCAAGCTACAGTAAAAAAATATATAAATAATTAAATACTAAAATTTAAATTAATTAATAAATATAAGCTTAAAAGAATAAAAGTAGATATTACAACTAAAACTTACAGCTTTTAGACGGATCCCGGCGTGGGATTTTTATCCGGTTCTATGAACCATGGACAAGTGACCATCTTTATCCTTTGTTTTTCGGAAAGTGGAGCACAAGTTGGCCTTACGGATCGAGGAGGGTAGCTTCCAATAGGCGATGAGGTCATCCCCTACCTCCTTCGTGAGCTTGGTGGGCTTTTCCTCATAACCTAGATCTCTCACTTGTCCTTCTAATCTGAGAAAGTGTTGCAAAGGCGGGTCTTTTCTCTTGCAACAAATTCCCTCTTCCCCTCTCAATAATTTCTAACGATCAGTGTCACCTTTGCTGAAATAAAAAAAATTGAAAAAATAAATTTAATAATTAATTATTAAAAATAAAAAATTATAATTAAAAAAAATTACCGCAAAACATTTAAACCAAGTCGTCTTAATATGATTTGGAGTCATGGTTCAGTTCGGATATGCCCCATCGTAGTATCCCTTCATTGTCTCCGAAACGCTTCGGCTAACACGGTTGTTGGTCTCAAATTTGAAAATAGAATCAATTTGCTAGAAAATTAAAATAATTTAAAATAATAAAAAGTAATAACTTACCAATAAATACTCAAATACTCGGTGGTTTATCGGGGTTCAGAATGTCCAAACCCTCACGTCTAGGCTGGACAAGTATATCCTCCACTGTATATCTCGTGTATGGTGCTGATGGAGGCACACACAAATCTTGATGAACTGTAGCTGCTGGGGCAGGCTGAGGTGTAGCAGGTGGGCTGCTGGATGAGGAGGTGGAGGCATCTAAGGTGCAGGAGGAGGAGGGTTCCAAGAAACTTTCTGAAATGTCTGAGAGTCATAAACTCCCTCGGAAGATGATGGGTCAGAAGAAGATGTCCCGACACCGTCGCCAAACATCTGAGAATAAATAGGTGCTGGTTTCTTCCTAGGAGCCATCTAAATAAAAATAGTTTAAGATCAATTTAATTAAAAACCATAACTTAAGTTTTGAATATTATCTTGTTACCTAAACTAATTACCTAAGCTACCCACCTAACTAAACAAATCTAAATAAAAATAAAAAATAGAGAGAGAGGATAGTGGGCCATATTTTTTTAGATTTTTTTAATTCATCCAACTCCGTAACTAAAATTTAAATTAAAATTAATTAAATACTAAAATTAAAATTAAAATTAATTAAATACTAAAATTAAAATTAAAATTAATTAAATACTAAAATTAAAATTAAAATTAATTAAATACTAAAATTAAAATTAAAATTAATTAAATACTAAAATTTAAATTAATTAATAAATATAAGCTTAAAAGAATAAATGTAACATCATCCAACTCCGTAACTCGTAAATACTACTGCCAACGGCCATATTTTTTTCTTAGATTTTTTTTTTTCTTGATTTTTTTTCTTGATTTTTTTGATTTTTTTTTGTATTCGTTTGTGTGTTGTTAGCATTGAGAAATGACATATATATAGACAATATTCGAGTTTGGTAGGTAAAGGTATAACAACGATTTTACAAGGAAACTTTTATTAGGTTTTTACAAGTCCTTCACATCTGTTTTACAATGTTTTTACAACAAATTAAGTTAGGTTAGAACGCACTGAATATACATTTTCACCTAAAATAACAGTAACATGATTCCTCGTAAAACTATTGTAAAGTTACAAGGACTTTACGACGAATCTTCTCTTTACACGTAATGTCGTTGTAATTTTATGAGGACAGTATGTAGAAAAATTTGCTTGTAATTTTATTAAAGCGAAAATATGTTTCAACGTAAAATCGTCATAATATACTCGTAGTTTTATGAGGAATAATTTTCCTCGTAATTCTTCCTTGTTACATGTATGTGTTCTTGTAATGTTTATAAATTAATAACATAACTAAATTTTATGTGATAGCAAGCTTTATTATATTTAGGGCAGACTTTCAAGGAGTGATAGACTTTGTTCATCCTGCATCAGTTAACTAATTAAAATTAACAATTTTTGGTTTACTTAAATTAAACCAAAAATTTATCTACTAACAAAACCAGTAACTAAAACCAAGGTTTAGCCGTAAAATTTCTCTTCTCCATTCATGATTTTCTCTTTTTTGGACAAGTGATTATTTCACGTTAATTCCAAACAAAAAATAAATAAAAGAGGAAGCGAAATAATTCCAGTCAATGATAACAACACAAAAAGATCAGTAGGTATAGTTTATCTATAGTTTTTAACTTTTGGAACTGATGTAACGGTAACAACACAATAAGTGATGGAAACAACGAAATTTCGACGAAACTGAGAATTTTGAAAGGAAATTTAGGAATTGTCGGATTTGTTGGGTTTTCAATTCACTTCATCTATGTAAATTGAAGGTTTTAGTGTTGGAGAAGGATGCATATAAAACAGAATCAAGAAATCATGTCAAAAATGAAGGAGAATCAAGACTCGAAGAATTGACAATTCTAACGGGAGTTTTCTTAAAAAAAAAAGGTTTTACCTTTTTTAGTCTTGTAAATAAAATATTTATTTTAAAAAACAAGTTATGGTTTTGGTTTAATTCATTTATGCAATTGGATAAATCATGTCAAAAATGAAGGAGAATCAAGAGTCGAAAAATTGACAATTCGAGAATTTATGGTTCATGAGTTACCGGAAAGAGATTCTAACGGGAGTGTTTTGTTAAAAAGGTTTTACCTTTTTTAGTCTTGTAAATGAAATATTTATTTTAAAAAACAAGTTATGGTTTTGATTTAATCATTTATGCAATTGGATGTTTTAATCTTTTGGCAGCATTTTTGTTTGGGCAATTCTCTTAAGTAGCCTTTTTTGAGTTTTTGTTACCAAAATAGCCCTCAAAAATAAAATGACCAAAATAGACTTCTTTTTTTTTGAAATTTTGATTTTTTTTTTTTTTTTTTTGAAATTTGAAACCTTAACCCCAAACCCACCCCTTAACTCTAAACCCTAAAGTCCAAATTAGTTAACCCTAAAGGTATAAATGCATATAAATGAATTTTTTAGTTTTTAAAAAAAACATTTTGGTCACTTTCTTCCTTAAAAACTATTTTGTGACAAGTAAACTAAAAACGGCTATCTAAAGGAATTTCTCTTTTTTTTTTTTTTTTTTTTTTTTGGTGTGGTACTCTAGTCATTACTAAGAAAATGTGAGTTATTCTAGGTGATTTTCTATTTTTAATAGTGTGTCGAACACATTTGTCGAACGCATTTTAGATACACGAACATTCATACCTAATAATTTGTACTATTATTTAAAATTAAATACAATTAATATTTGGTTTTAGTTTCAGTCCAGATTCGATTTAAAAGAAAAATGAATAAAAATAAGAACCTTTAGAATATTTGTAGGTTCGAGTTTGATTTTGGTTTGATCTGGTGTAGTGTACATGAACATAGTAGTCCAAATTGGGCTCATAAAAAACTAAATTTAGTACAGACCAAAACGTAAAGGTTGTTAAGAGTTTGGGGCTAATATGTAAATAGCCGTCAATTATAGACTTGAGTAAAAGTAAACGCTTTTCGTTTTAAAGTCGCACGTCCCCCCTCCCTTCTCTTCTTCTCTCTACTCTGAAGAAGAATCTGATTCCGATCAAAAAACTTGCAGAACAAGATGTCTCGCCGCCAATCTCTTTCCCTACTGAAGAATCTCGGCAGATTCGCAACCGGGTCCAAAACCCAGACCCGATCCGTGACTTACATGCCCAGACCCGGTGACGGGAAGCCACGACCAGTGACGTTGATCCCCGGAGACGGAGTAGGTCCTCTGGTGACAAACGCGGTGGAGCAAGTGATGGAGGCGATGCACGCTCCCGTCTACTTCGAGCCCTTCGACGTTCACGGAGACATGAAGAGTTTGCCGGAGGGGTTGCTGGAGTCGATAAAGAAGAACAAAGTTTGTTTGAAAGGAGGGCTCAAGACTCCCGTCGGTGGTGGTGTGAGTTCGCTGAATGTTAACTTGAGGAAGGAGCTTGATCTCTTTGCGTCGTTGGTCAACTGTTTCAACTTGCCTGGTTTAGCGTCTCGTCATGAGAACGTTGATATCGTGGTGATTAGAGAGAACACTGAAGGTGAGTATGCAGGGCTTGAGCATGAAGTTGTTCCTGGTGTTGTTGAGAGCCTTAAGGTGATTTTAATCTCTTAAAGTTTCTTCCTTTCTTGGTGGGTGTTTGCTGAATGCTAGTCTCTGTCCATTGACTTGGTTCTTGTCTCTATTGTGTGTACGTATACGAACTTGATTCGTGTTTGCAGAATGTTAGTCTCTATGCATTGACTTGGTTCTTGTGTCTAGTGTGTGTATGTCTACGAGCTTGGTTCTTGTGAAAACTGTTTGCTGAATGCTAGTCTCTGTCCATTGACTTGGTTCTTGTGTCGAAAGTGTGTATGCATACGAACTTGATTCTTGTTTGCAGAATGCTAGTCTCTGTCCATGGACTTGGTTCTTGTGTCTATTGTGTGTACGTATACACGAACTTGGTTCTTGTGAAGCTGTTTGCAGAATGCTAGACTCAGTTCATGGACTTGGTTCTTTTGTCTATTGTGTGAACTTAGTTCTTGTGAAACTGTTGGCAGATTGCTAGTCCCTGCGCATGGACTTGGCTTTTGAGTCTGTTGTGTGTATGTATACGTAACCTGGTTCATGTGAAAGTGTTTGCAGAATTCTAGCCTCTGTCCATGGACTTAGTTCTTGTGTGTATTGTGTGTATGTTTACATGATGCACTTTGATTATCATGTTTTGATGTGGGGGCATATGCGAGTTTCCACTATTCTTATTTAAGATGTCTCTGATACTTATTGTTTCGCTAGGTGATTACAAAGTTTTGTTCGGAGCGTATTGCAAAGTATGCGTTCGAGTATGCTTACCTGAACAACAGGAAGAAAGTTACGGCAGTGCACAAGGCCAACATCATGAAACTGGCGGATGGTTTGTTTTTGGAATCTTGTCAAGAGGTTGCTAAGAAGTATCCAAGCATTGCCTACAACGAGATCATTGTTGATAACTGCTGTATGCAACTTGTAGCAAGACCAGAGCAATTCGACGTCATGGTAAAGTGTTTTCAGCACTTGTTGATATAGCTTCCTTGGACTTGGCTTAATTTACATGACTACTCCACTTTGCAGGTCACTCCCAATCTCTATGGTAATCTAGTTGCAAACACTGCTGCTGGTATTGCTGGAGGCACTGGAGTCATGCCTGGAGGTAAGCCTTTCTCTGATCTAATGCACCACAGAGAGAAATAGATCCTTTTGCTTACTAGACTTGAAACTGTGAACAGGAAACGTTGGAGCAGAGTATGCAGTGTTTGAGCAAGGCGCATCAGCGGGGAACGTAGGGAAGGACACGACGGAAGAGCAGAAGAATGCAAACCCTGTGGCTTTACTGCTCTCATCAGCCATGATGCTTAGACATCTTCAGTTCCCTTCTTTTGCTGATAGGCTTGAAACCGCGGTGAAGCGTGTCATCGCTGAAGGAAAATGCAGGACTGAAGATCTTGGCGGAAAGAGTACTACCCAAGAGGTCGTCGACGCAGTTATTTCAAATCTGGATTGAGTCTTTCATCACTGCTCAGGATAAGTGGTATGTATGTTTCACACACGCAGTCTACGGATGTGTGTACCTCTTTTTTCTTTTCCACATTCTTTTGAGATAACTCGAAACTGGCACTAAATATAATAAAGAAAAAAACATGGTTTTGTTGATATATTTTTAATTGGGCTGTCGTCAAATTGCGATTTTGCTTTCCCAAGAAGAAAGGAAAGGATACAAATGCTTCTATGATCTCGTTGTTGTTCATGTACTTCTTTGAATAAATGAAACTTGCGTTTAACTTCTTTATAAAAGATTTACTGGGCTTCAAGTGGAACGGTGTTACTATTTCAAATGGGTTTGATGCTTATTTTGTTTTGGATTATCATTGTGTTCTTTATACTGAGTTATATCAGGTTCTCAATGAGTGAGTGAAATGTTTTGATTGGATTGAGAGATTTGGAAGAATGTACTTAACAATTGACATATTACGTAAGATCTTAATATCTATTACAAGAAATCAAATGAACTAATCGAAAGTAGATCAAACAAGAAACACGATCAATGTCCAAAATTTTGACTGCTTCATACTATAGAAAATAAATGAGAAAACACAAGACTAGTGATGATACGAAGAGACGAGAAGATTAAGAGAGTTGAGTGAGAGAAGCTGCTGAGACTGAGAGGTAACACAAAGAGGAAGAACAAAGAGAGTGAAGCTACAGAGACTTGATAAATTTATTTTGAAGCTCTTTATAATGAAATTGGGAGAATCGCATATTCAAATCATAGAATTGGCAAAAATTTGCACTTTAAACATTTGATCTCAACCACTAATATCTTAAACAATAAATAGAGTTTCAGTAACATATTAAACATTGAGTCTTATTTATTATGACCGTTATTATCCATTAGCAAGTAAAAAATATATGACAGATTTTCTCTTATTTTAAAAAATAATTGTTCTAATTAATAAAAATAAAATAATTATTTTTATTATATTAAAACAATTATCTTTTTTTCTGAATTTAATAGAATTTGATAGAATTCATAAATAATAATTCACATAGTAGTTTAAAAGATTTTATAAGATTTTAATGCATTTACATAATTCTCATGTTTACTTTTTCTTATGGATTTTAAAGGAATACACATAAATTTGATAGAATGTCAATTTCTCAAAAATCTATAAAAAAATTGAATCTTTATTATATTGAAAAGGCAACATGCATGAAATGAAATACATAATACTACTACAAAAGTTCACTGATTGTAGCAATTTTATTAAAATACATAATACTAATAAATAAGATCTATTGATGACAAGAAATAGGCATGGGCAAAAAACCGGATCCGAAAAACCGAACCAGAATCGAACCAAAATATTTGAAATTGGAACCGGACCAAAACCTTTAAATACCCGAATGGGTTCTAAATTTATATAACTGAAATAACCGTACCGGAACCAAACCGTGAACCGAACGGGTACCCGGAAATATAAAAATATTAATTATATATACATATAATATAACATAATATATATATATATATATATATTCATAATTTAATAATCTATTAAAATTATCTAAAATATTTTTAAAAATTAAATTATTGTAAAGTATCCAAACTATCCGAAAGTATCTGAAAGTATTCAGATATTTTTATCCAAAATTATTTGAAGTAACCGAAAATACCCAAATTTTATCTAAATTATTTTAATTATTTAATATTTTATCCAAAAACTAGTATTTAATATGAATTACTCGAACTACCCAAACCAACCGAACCGAAACCAAATGAGAACCAAAAAAATTTTCGGGTATTTTCCGGTTCCTAACTTTATTATCTGAACCGAACCGAACCGAACCTGAAACTACCCGAACCGAAACCGAACCGAGAATAGTCAAGTAGTAAATGGATCCTCTAATCCTCTATCCGAACTAACCGATACCCGAAATACTCGAACCGAACTGAACCGATATCCGAAATGCCCAAGCCTAACAAGAAACATGAAAAGAAACATGAAACGTACTAGTACCATCTCATCGGTAGAAATCACGTTCATGAACAGTAAGGTGGTCGTAGAATTACTTCGGTCTGTTTGATAGTCATCTCGTCGGTGATAATACCATACTTGTGAGAAGAAAGGAGGTGAGGATGGTTGAGCAAGACTGATCATCACCATTCTTTGCAGTGCTTTTGGAACAAATAAGAAGTAGAGAAATAGAGATAAATGAAATTATTGTTGTATTTTCTTACGAGAACAAATCTCATCATAAGAGTAAGGAATTGGTTCTTCACATTTTTACATTACATTTTCCATTAAATTCTTTCCAAATAACATTACTACAAAATCTACCAAATATTGAATAACACAAGGATTTAAAAGAATTAAAAAATTGCTTATAAATCTTTAATCCAATAACACAAGATTTTGAAAGAATTGATGAAATCCTTAATTGAATAACAATAGAATTTAATGGAAACTATATTTCCTTCAAATTCCATCAAACTTCTAGATCCAATACCCCCAACTTATTTTCATGGTTTAAAATGTTAACGGTTGAGTTCGAAAGATTTTACCAATTTGATGATTTAAAATAAAATTTTCCCTAATAATATTTACTGCTTTCTGTTTTTTTTTGTAACCGAATCGTTGTTGAAAGTAGATATATCAAGATGGTAGAAAACAAATCAATGTGGTATCTTAATCTTGTATTGTATGGTTTGGTTTGGTTTGAATCTATATACCTGATAATACAGTGGTATACAAAATCCTCTTTGGGATCAAAATCATCAGCCTTAAGGACCACTAGACGCTAGCAACTCTCCAGAACTATTCATCTCTTTGATCTCAGCCTTTGCAAGCCGAACCAAGAACAAAGCCGCAAAGAATATCGAAACAATAAGCATGAAGAAAACACTATTCCACCCTCTGCTCGATATATAACCAGCAAGCAACGGTCCCAGAGCCGCCCCAACCGAACCAGTACCATCTATAATAGCTGTTACTGTCGCCAACGCTCGACCATTCCCTTTAATGGAGTCTTGTGTCCCAAGATCAGCTGCAACGGCTGTGGTTATGAGTGCGTAAGGACCATTTACTAATAATCCTGATATAAACATCAAACCAATGTTGATGAACATGGACACACTCCCATAGACTCTGTACATAATCAAGACAGGTATGGATAGAGACAAGAATGCGACTGATGTGAGTGCACGGGCTTTGATCTTGTCGGAGATGAACCCTGCTGATATCCCACCAAACACTCCTCCAATGTCAAACACTGTCGAGAGAATCCCAGCGGTTTTGTGGGAGATATAAACACCCGCAACAGCTGTAGAGTAAAGAAAGAACAATGAGTCGTACTGATGCAAGCTCCAGTTAAGAATATGAAAGAAAAGAAGCTTTACCTTGGTGCCTTAAGTAGTATGGTAACCAATAAAGGAAAGTGTAAGCGACGAGTTTCGAAAAGAACAAGCAGAAAGCAAAAGGAGCAACACCAGGTAACTTCCACGCTTCAAGAAAACCAATAGCTGCCAAAGAATCATCTAAATCCACATTTTCAAGAAGCCCAACATCATCATCTTCCTTGTCCTCCTCTGCCACTACAGTCTCAGCAGCTAAACTCATCTCAATCTCCTTCCCAGGCTCTTCAAACCCCAAATCATGAGGACTCACAACAAGACACATAAACACAACCAATCCAGATACAATCACCAACCCACCAGGCAAAAGAAAAGACCATCCCCATCCGGAATCAAGCACCGAAGAAGCAACAACCGAGCCGACAATGTTCCCAACAGATGTATGAGAGTTCCAAACACCCATAATCAACCCACGCTTCTCCTTCCCGCACCAGTTCCCAACCACGGAGACAACACAAGGCCACCCAATAGATTGAAACAACCCACAAACAATCTGAACAGTCATGTAAAACCCAAGGAGATGCACATTCATCCAATACCCTAACCCGAAAACAACGGTGAGGATCCCACTTCCCATCATCCCAAACACGAGAAACAGCCTCAGATCGATTCTATCTCCTAAATGCCCTGCGAAATACATACCGAGAGCGTAGGAAGAAAGGAACGCTAGATCGAGCTCGCCGAGCCTCTGCGTTCCTTTGGTCCCGTTAAACGGAGCCCATCCGGTATCGATCGGAGGAGAAGAGTTTGATTCTTCTTCAACGGAAGGTCCAAGGACGCTCTTGACGATGCTTGGAGGTTTGCGAGAGGCGTGAAACGAAGCGTAGGCTACGAAGGTGATGATGAGGACGAGGATTTGGTGGAATGTGAAGGTTTTGTTTAAGCTTGGGAAGAGAGAAAACGCCGGAGGTAAGCCGCCGCCACCGCCGCCGACGATCTTTGATTGCATCTTGAATCAATGGTGGAGCATTTCTTGATTTGGAATTAAAAAAGAAAAAGAAAGAGTTGATCTTTGAGATGGTTTTAGTTTTATTTTCTCAGGGTAGGTAATGTGTTGCTAACTTGCTACCAGATATTTCTTCAAGACGAAGGAATCAAACATCTTTGGACGCCCAAAGTCGTTTCTTTTCGGCGGCCTGAAATATTTTTCTTCCTTTCTTTTGTTTTCTTCTAGTTGGACTCTATTCTAAAAATGGACTAAATGGTCTGAAAATAATCTCACACCGCCAAAACTATTCTCAATAGACTAAAAGGCAATTCTCCTAAATCGTTTTTTTTTTAGTTTTTGTCACAAAAATAATTCTTAAAAAATTAAATGATCAAACTAATTTTTTTTTTTAATTTTTTTTTTTTTGAAATTTGAAACTTTATCTCCAAATTTACCCATTAACTCTAAACCCTAAATTTTAAATTAGTTAAGCCTAAGGGTATAAATGCATATAAATAATTTTTTTAGCTTCTAAAAAAAACTATTTTGATCATTTCCTTCTTTAAAAACCATTTTTTGTGAAGAAAAAACTAAAAGAGATTATCTAAGGGAATTTCTCTAGACTAAATGCTATAAAATTACAATTCTGCCATTAAAAAGTTTGATTTCAACCATTAGATTATTTTTACTTTTCTTTAATTTTAATCACATAATTTATTTTGGAAAATTGCAGTAGATATACATAGAAACATATTTTATTAGGTAGATAGACATGCGACTGTACATTTTCGATTAATACCAATACTAACTCTATTCATTCTCACAATGTCCTTACACATAGACTGACAATCTGACATAGCTTTAACCATCTATCTTTTCGTATACCAAGCATATGCCTCTTTCTCTCTATTTCTCTTGTTCATTCTCTTTCTCTTCCAATATTCTTCATGTTTTGGTTGAATAAAATTTATTTTTTTTGGAATCAAAAATATTTTTTCTTGACAAAAAATTTCACACAATCCTGCAAATCCTAATTCTTTCAATCGACCATGGAATTTTCTCATTTTTTTGGTGATAGTCCAATCTCTTTGTTTTTTGATTATTTTTTTGTTGATTCCTCTTTTAGAGATCAGGAGAATCTCTGCAATAATCTAGTGTTGCAGTACAAACATATCAATTGCTCTTAATCTCATATGCACTATGACTCTCTCCTTTGGCCTTTTTATCACTAGACTTAGAAGCAAAAAAAGAAAGATCATGGTGGTACGAAACTAGTAAGTCAAACAAAGGATTCATATCTCTCATTAGTCTGATTCTTTTTGTTATATGGAACCATATCAAATTTCCATTGACTCTGTTTGTTTCTCTTGAAAAGGTTGGCTCAGAAGATTAATAATTGACTGTGCGGAAAAGATGAACGATAGTTGCGTGATGATCCATGTTATTATTTTTGATATTTTATGGTTTTTTATTTATGTTTTTGTTTCCCTTGTTTGATTAGTTTGAGTTATGCGTTTGCAATGGTATTTGTTTTTTATGATGATGATGATGGTGAGCTGCTTTGTTTTCTGGGATTTTTCTTATGACGAACATATCCAGATCATGATTTGTTTGATCGTTTCTTTTCCTTTTAACTGGATTTTTTTTTAATTCTATAGTGTTTGGTATCACTTGAGAAATCAATGTTCTTGGTTTGAAAAGATTCATCTAGTCTAAATGCATACGCCTACGACGCAACCGTTCATAAACTCTGAACTCATAAACATGGAACAAAAATACACGCACACACATTATATATATATAACCGGTTATATCGGGTTTAATATCCGATTTAGATACATAAACTTTGTGGTCACAAGGCCATATAACTACAAACTTGTCTTATATATATCAAACTAGATTTTTATTGCATATCCGGTAATATTAACTAACTAATACATAAAATTACAGCTATAAACAACCATGCTATATAGTTTCCAATTTTTCTGGATTTCTTTTTATTTATCCGGATAAAATACTAAATCTTTTTCAGATGTAATTTAGTACAAATAGTTTAGTTAACTAGATATAACCAGTTATAAGTTAAAAACCGGATACAACATCAAATATCTTTATATTTTTATTTATATCATGCATACTACAAAATAAAAATATCGCACGTTATTCGATATAAACATATAGTTAAAAATAATTATAAACCCATGATATATATATATATATATATATATATATATATATATATATTTGGCCTGATTTTTATTGTATATCTGGTAATGTTATTTCATAACCAACTTATACTAGTTTAACAATATCCACATCTCTAGATCTTCTAACTCACCATTTATTATGATGAGATTTGCACTAGATGACTATAGAAAAAAATTTAATTAGGTAAATCACTATGACATTGTATATTTTTCATAAATCCAGTCTTACCTCTACTATAAATCCTGTCTTACGTTATTTATCTTTCATACTTCTGATTTTTTAATAAATTTATTTGAAAAATAAAATAATATTATTTTTATTTTAATGTTTATGATTTAAAGTTCAGAATTAGGAGTTTATCCAAGGGTTTAAGGTTTACCCAAGGATTTTGAATTTAGTGTTTAGGGTTTAGGATGTAGGGTTTAGGGTTTAGGATTTAGTGTTTATGATTTATAGTTTATGATTTAGAGTTTATGATTTAGAGTTATCCAAGAGTTTATCATTTACCCATGGGTTAAAGATTTAGTGTTTAGGGTGTAGTCTTTAGGATTTAGAGTTAAGAATTTTGTTGACTGCATTAATAACATTAAAAATCAACTAATACTTTGCACCTTGCTGTTGTGGCAATGGCATGTGTGCAAAGAATCATAAATGCTTAGAATTTACTTCAGATATAAGTATTAGCAACAACATTCACATGAAATATCCCACCATCCTAGTCGTGGAGCTCATACGAGATAACCCAAATGTTTGTCTTTGAGGTAGGTTCTTATGTTCCTCTTCAAGTGCAGAGTGCATACGCAATGCCTCATGAGCAGATACATATACAATCAAATATTTACTATTGCAATTAACGTATGGATGATAAAAAAGAATCCAGTTGTAGTTTGCGATAGATTTTCAGAATTGCTATTACTATGATCGTTGATACGCTTATTTGATGCTTAATGTGGGGGCCAATTTTATTATATTGATATTTTATTATTTTATAAACATCTTTGTAAACTTAAGGATCAAATGTTAATTATAACTAGATAATTTTTGCATCATACTTGCACCACGGTCATCACAAATTCACCACACATTTTTGCGTTTTGTAAGCCACTAAAAAATTCTCAAAGTCAAATGTGCTCAGTCTGACACACACAAGTACAATCGACGCAGTTATTTGGTTTAGGTGGGTCACCTCGTTTTAAGGGCATAATTGTCCTTCCCTTCCTGTAACACTCATGGTTCACAAATTTTTTTTTTAAAAGCACGGTCAGCTAATTTATGTCAAGAATATGTATATTGGCCTCATTAACCCGTGATAGAAAATAATATAAATTACTTTTTTCATACCAAAGCAGGCTTTTGGTGGATTTTCTTTTATTATATTTTACAACATATATATATTGTGGACAATTATAAAATTATATAGATAGTCAATAATATAAATAAACTAATCCAAATCAAAACAAGTAATTTTGTTAATAGATTCATAATCTACACGATCATATCATATATCTTTATAAAAACTAAAAATCTAAATTTCTAATTAGAATACAAACATATTCTTATAATACTACTTAAAATCAAAAGATTAGTAATTAAAAGTTATGTATTGGTTCTACCACTGGTTCAACTAGTGGCAGGATTATGGGTTTTAGCGGATTTTTGTGGGTTTTATAGGATTATTAAATAATGATTTTTTAAAAAACTTAAACCGGATTACCGGTTCAGCCACGGGTCCGAAATGAGTTTCAAAACACTGGATACAAATGTATGGTTATGCAACATGACAAATTCAATACAATTATCAAAACCTCTTACTAATAACTTTTGAAAATAGTATATACAAATATGATTATAAAGAAAAACACCAAAATGATTAAAAAAACATAAATATAAAAATTCAGTTTCTAAAAAGAAACTAAAAACAAAAACTATACCCGTCCTTTGAAAGGGCGGGTCAGAATCTAGTATGACTTTAATTTGTAATAACTTGAAAGAAAATAGTAGTGCTATCTAAAGTTTTACTAAAGTCTAATCATGTTCCAGTAGATACAAAACAAAGTTCAAAAATCTTCAATGTTTATTGTATATGTATTTCGAAACAAAACTGTTAAATCCATAATTTTTAAAGTTGATAACATAACCTAATTAATTAATAAATAAGTAATCAATTAATTAATCTTTCACAAATCAAACGTACATACTTGTATAAGTTCTTTCGTTATTCTCACCAATCTAACATCCGACACAACAAACAAATATGTCAAAGTCTCTTCCCGTGATAATGTTTGTATCTATAGTGGTTTTCTCCACATATCACCCAAATTTCTCCCAAGAAACTGATCCATATTCACAAATGGTACACCATAAGATGTGAACATATCTCTTATTGAAGCTCTAGTCAATTTACCAGAAATTAAGTATGAGATCGATCTATTGCATCATTACTTGCACTAACGACTTGATTTTGTTGAAGTATTCCTTGAAAATATGAAACACGAATTGTGAAATGAATTTTCAAAAATATGTTGGATGAGACGACGACAAAAATATTGACAAATGAAAGTTGTCTTCTTCTTTTAAAAACTGGCAAATATTTTCATCTAGGATTGACTCAAATCATTTTTTCGAGTTATGATTATTAAAATATTTCTTCGAAGGCTATTCAAAAAAGCAAGAAGACATAGAACAATTGTGTCCGTAGAGGTGGGAGACATATTGGTTCTCCGGTCTCTTTGGAGGAACTAAACTAATATCTCTTCGTCTTGATGTTTTATGTCTTTTCAATTTTATGATTTTACCATTATATATCTATACACTCCCTTGGTTATTAAAAAAAGTTACTTTTTATGTTTAAAAGAATAAATATTATTAATTATTTACTTAACCACAATTCACTTAATAATAAAATAAACTGTGAATTCCAAAGAATCATATCATAATAAATATACATTAAAATCAAAAACTTAATCTATATTAAATATTTTAAAAAAAAAAAAAAATGTATAAATAAAGAGTGAGTATTAAATATGTATCACTTCACTTCTGGTTATCAAGAAGCTCTAATCAAAAAAATATTTATGTTTATATACTGAAATTCATCTAGTGTATACTCTAACATAAACTAAAATAATAAAATGTTGGATTACCAACAAAAATTCTTTGAAATTAAAACATAAACTAAAAATGCACGGGTAAAAGATATGTTTTACCCTACAAGAGATTTTTTTGAAGGTTTGGAATAAGATATTTTAATATTATTCATATTTGAAATACATATATTTTATAAAAATACTCTTTTTACTGCATAGGTCTACAAACATTTGTCATTCAAAAATAACTTGATCTTATCATCCAAAATAAAAATCTAGACATAAATTATGCTGTTGATTTTGGAGGGGAGATGCTCAAAAAGGGTTGACTCAATGAATGATATTATCTAAACGGATAGTAATATGATGGACAAAACTAAAATGCATATGCAAGAAATCTGTTGAAATAAACGAAAAACCTTGTCATATTTATGAACTACTAATTTCTATGGTGGTAATTAAGCATTGAAATTTTCTAATTAGAAGATCTAACCGTAACCATTTGAATATTTTTTTGGTTTTTGCTGCATATGGAATAATAGTCATACGCACAGATTAATGAGGAATAAGTATGAAGAAGAGAAGAGTAAGTTTGAGTTTTCTGTTGGAATCATTAACTGGAGAGATTACATTACAAATGTTGACATTCCCATTTTTTTTAAAGCATGCCTTGAAAGAAAAGATTTAAGTTCAAATCTTGCTAAACCAGACTAAGCCGAATCAAACTTTTTATGGTTTTCTTTATCTTAATCTATGTGTAATTTTGTGGTGTACTCTAATATATGACTTTAGTTTGTAACAACTTGAACAATGGTTATGCTATCTAAAGTTTTACTAAAGTCTAATCACGTTCCAATAGATACAAAACAAAGTTAAAAATCTTCAATGTTTTTTGCATGTGTTTTTTGAAACAAAACTGATAAATCTAGAGTTTTGTAAAGTTGATAAGATAACATCATTACTAAATAAATGTTTAATAAATTATATACTTTTTCAGAAATCAAACGTAGTCACTTATATAAGCTATTTTATTATTCTTACCAATCTAACATCGACACCACGAACAAATATGTTAAAGTCTCTTCCTATGATAATTCTTGTATCTAGAGTGATATTTTTCACGTCTTACCCAACTTCTCCCAAGAAACTGATCCATATTCATATATGGTATCAGAAGATGTGAACATATCTCCTATTGTAGCTCCCGTCAATTTACCATCAAGTAAATATGAGATCGAGCTTTTGCATTATTACTCTCACGAAAATGTCGATTTTCTTCAACTCTGCCTTGAAAAGATGAACGCGAATTGTGAGAATGGAATTATCAAGAACATGTTGGATGAGACGAAGACACAATATTGACGAATGAATGTTGTCTTCATCTATTAAAGACTGACAAAAGATTTTCATCTATAAAAATATTTTTTCTAAGGCTATTCCAAAAAGCAAGCAGACATGGAACAATTGTCTCCGTAGAGTTGAGAGCCAGATTAGATCTTCGGTCTAATTAGAGGAACTAAACGATTGCATGTGTTTTTTTATGATTGTTACCATTATATATCAGTTTTATGTTTTTTTCCCAGTTTATTGCATGTCCTCAGTAATTAAAAACACTCCTTCTTATGTATCTAAACAAAAATATAATTTATGATTTACTTAACCATAGTTCAATTAATAACAAAATAAGCTGTAAAATATAAAAGTCGTATAACATAATAAATATACATTAAACATAAAAATAAATTATCTAAATTTTAAAAAGAAATTTATAAATTGTTATGTATAAATAGGAGTATTAAACATGTATCACTTCATTTATGCCAGTCTTAAAATCACAAATCACATGCAATACATTACCACCCGTCCGACCTTAACGACAATGTTAGAATCATCCTCATTTACAATTTACATTATAAAATATATTTAACAAACAACCCAAATGACTGAATCTACTTTAATAAAATATAGGATCTACTGAAGTCATTTGTAATAAATGAACTTACACCATAACCTCGATGTAATAAATGTTGTGATGTACAGATAAAAATGCTTCTTATCTTTACTAACACTGCAGTCTATATCCATTTTCCATTTTCTTTTTCTTTTTCCTTAAAAACTATAAAACACATGCCTCCACAAGTGGTGGATGCAATTCTCATTTCGTACATTTGTGGACACCATTTCACAAAGAAAATTAGTCTTCCGACGGAGTCTAATATTAAAGTTCCTCTTTTAATTGATAATTACCCAAAAAACCTTATTTTCTCAAGAAATCCTTTCCAACTTGACAGTACATTTATCTCATTCATTCACAGTGAACAACATCTTTTCGATAAAAAATAGTTACAAGATTCTAAGGTAACACCAGCACAAGCAATTGCTCATATTTTCCAAGTCTAATTGAGAGTGTACAACTACCACACTTTTTTTACTACCTTTTCACGTGTTCACGTGTATATTTACATTTTACCCAAGTTTTATGGATAAAAGCTTTTTTTTTTATCAAACAAAAAGTTATGAGCAAAAACCTCGTGTGTGGATAAAAATACTAAAATTTCTCTAGATTAATAATTAATTTTATAGCTATAAAATAAAACTATCTAACTTTTACAATTACAAACTTAAAAGCGCCAATTCAAAAATTCACCCTTTTAAAATTGGTTTTTGCAGCTTCGAATTTATCATTAGTTTAATTTTCAACATTCAGTTTAATGATGATATTAGCTATTGACAAAGCGCTCTGGTTTTGTTTGAAAACCAGAGCGCTTTGTCACGCGATCGTAAAGAAATTTTCACTATGGAAACTTTTGTTTGAAAACATGGTAATTAAACTCAGTTCATACCACTTAAGACGTTTATCCTGTAATTCTAAATAAGCGAGGATTCAAATTACTTTCTCCTTTCAAGCTATCATAATTTGAAAAAAAACTGACGTTAATTTATAATTGTGTTTTTGTTGCAGGAAAACTGACAGCATCCACAATCGTCACCGCAATATAAAGCCTCACAATTTACATATGGGTTTACATAACAGATTTTGTGCTGTTAGCAATTCTTGGATAGTACCAAAAGCCACAATAGCAATCAAGGAACTTATTACTACTTCAACGTTGGTTATCAATAGCCATGTTCTTTTGATAAACGCAAGATGCAGCGTCAGCGATTCCAAATTTAATTGTAACTGCTCCGTGTAAAATTAACCGGACATTGACGACGAGATAAAAAGTGTAGTGTAACAGTAGAAATAGTCGCCGGTGTGAGTCTCAACTGATGCTAAATTTTTTAGCGATCAATTATCATCCCAAAATTAACGCCGCGTCTGGCTTTTAGGGATTAACTCACTGGTTTCCCTGCAATTTTACTTTTAAAACAATGGAAATACTGAGCTTTTCAGAGATGTTGACGCTGCAGCTTACGTTTATTAAATGAACAAGGCTAATGATTTTCAAAATGCATGTATGACGCGGACAAGACACCTAGTACATACATAAACACAAAAAGACATGCTTCACGTGGAACCATTTTTCTTATTTCAATCCGAACTGTACTTGGGTGCACACCTCACATACATGAAACCATTATTACATTGCTAGAGAAGACATAGACAGAGCAGAGCACACTGAATCAACACCATCACGTAACTGAAACTTGAGCTCAACGTTGAAGCATAGTTGCCAGGAGGTCCAGAACCACCAGAACCTGATCATCAGTGTAGCCAGGTTATCATCAACTCATAAACCGCCATTACAACAATGACAAAACGTGCCTAAACCTGAAGCAAACAAACCTGAACAGGGATCTGGAGAAAGGGCTGCGAAGATTGTCTGGTTGGAGTAACCAGCATAGGCGCAAGAACGAGGTCCGCAAGAGGTATTTGTCGTGTTACCTACAAACAAACTCTCTGCTCCTTCACATCGTGGAGACGGGCAAGTTTGCCAGGTCGACAAAGGCTTAAGCTGAGAGGCTTCACAGCTTAAACTAATCACAAACACATAAAACTAAAACCATTAAAACCTATCAAACATACCGTTTTGTATTATTTTTGGACCATGTTTACAGTATTAATATGTTTACAGTATTAATATGATATATTTAACAATATAATAAAGTAGTTTTAAAAGTTTCATATATTTATTTTATATATATTTGACATTTTTTTTTGAAAATATAAACTCTAAATTTAATAGTATGTCTAAAAATTTAAAGTTTTATATCATAACTTATATATTTATGTTTAAAAGTTCTGAATTTTTTATATATTTTGATTTGGGTCATGTTCGACCGCTCCACTTGCACGTGCTGATAGACAGCCTTGCTACCAAATATATCAAAATCTTATTCTTATCATACCAACTCCAGGATTATCCATCACTTACGTCCAATTGTTTGAAGCTTGACAAGAACACCTAATGCAATCGTTTGCAGTGATGGAGTATGAGCTGTTAGGTAGAAGCATATTAGCATCCAACGAGTCGTCCCTCACGGAAGAGTTACAAGCTGTAAATTAAAGTTACAAATATATTTATTTCAAAAATCTGAAACCCCGTAATCAGTTAGTAATAAAAGTTCAAACCCAACTAGATTTATCATAAAATTTTCAATTTGTTTATTACATCAAATCATCTCAACTAGATTTTTCCAATGAAACTACTAAAGTAGTAAAGTCACTGACTTTGTAATGATTTTTTTTTTCGTTTATTGCATCTAAACCCATCATTAACTCAAAACCCATTTGGATTAGTCAAATGAAACAGCTATAGTGCTGGACATTTGGGTTTTTGGTTCGGGCCGGTTCGGTTTATTCGGTTTTCAGGTTGGGGAGTTTAGGAACCATTTAGAAACCGGACATTTTTGGATCGGTTCGGTTCGGATAATGTCGGGTTCGGGTCGGTTACTATTTTTTTATAAAACCCAAAGTGGAACCGAATTAAAAATAATTCGGGTTTGGTTCGGATTTAAAGCCCAAAAAATCGAAAAACCTCCAAAAACTTGTGTTAAACCCGAAAACCCCAAAATTATTCGGGTTATTCGGGTAGTTTGGATTTTTTTGGAAATTTTTATTTATAAATTAGATTTTATATATATTAAAATTCAAATAATTAAAATTTTTAATTTATTCAAAATATTCGGATACCTGTTTGGTTTTCGTTTCAGTCTCAGTTCGGTTCGGTTTCAGATTTTTAGATTTAGAAATATAGGAACCGTTCGAGGTTTTGTAATTTTCAATTCGATTTTGGTTTCGGTTTTTTTGGTTCGGTTTCGGGTTACGGATAATATGCCCAGGACTAGTTACAGATTTTTCAAACTCAAAATCCTAAGAAAATTTAATTCTGTTTGTACCTCTGAGAGGAACGTTAAGTGGGTTGTCAGCGAGGAGCTGAGCATCGCCGGAGATATCATTGAGCTGAGCCAACGTCCTGTTGTCAGTTCCAAACTGAGCTGCGATCTCACCGAGGGAGCTTCCGGATTTGACCACGTGTGCATAGTGGACAACATCTTGACCGTCCAACTTATCGCAGCTACAAGGCAAAGGGATCCAAATCCTCTGACCGACATCGATTTTGCTTGCGTCGGGAATCTTGTTCAGGTCACTGATCCTCTGGTACCGAACCAACCCTCCGAACAGTTCAGATGCGATTAAGAAGAGCGTGTCGTCCTTCTTGACGGTGTAGACCGGAGTCCGGTTCGATACGCCGGTTCCGTTTGAGCAAGAGCATGGGATCGGGACGCGTACGACCTGGTTCGGGTTCACGCCCTGAGTGCGGTTGGTGGAGAGTGGGAGGTTGTTGGCTTCGAGGATCGAACGAAGCTTCTTGACAGCGAAGAGGGTTTGGATATTGCCGTAGGTTGTGGCTTGCTTGCTTGAGTAACCGACGAGGGAGCGACACGTGGAGGGTGAGTCACCTGGCTCGCCGCATTTGAAGTTTCCGGTCATTTGGGCGGAGAGAGTAAGGAGGAAGGAGGAGGCGATGAGAAGAAGTGGAAGGGTAAAACGGGAAGTTTCCATTCTTTTTTGTTTGTGTTTTGTCGCCGGGGAGTTATCAGGTAATCTGGAGTTGTTTTTTGTTTGGTCTGAAAGGAATTAAAAAGAGGAGGAAGAGAGTTGACCGAGAGAAGACTTTTGGAGTTTACTGTTGAGTTTTAGGGAAGATAATTAAATGAGAACACAACAAGAAACAGAGTCTGCTGTTCACATTGTGCTTTGGAAAATGTTGTCAGATATTTTTATCTCGCAGTGACTTAGTTGACATTTCTATAATAATAATAATAACTAGGAAAAAATTTTATTAACTACATAAATTTACTCTAATATAGTAAAAATCATCTAAATGTACAAAAATATATCAATAACTACATAATACATACCACATATACAAAGTAAATGATTATGCAATGATAACATCACAATCATGTTTAATTAATATTAAGTTAAGTTAGTGGATCAATAAGTAATTTATTAAAATTCACAAATTTAATAATTTATTAAATTTAATAAAATTAATAAGATTATTAAGCAATAAAATTAATAATTTATTAAAATTAATAAAATTATTAAAATTATTAAATTTATCATTTATTAAAATTATTTAAAATTATTTAAAACTATTAAATTTAATAAAGTTAATGTTTATTAAACTTAATAATTTTATTAATAAATTATTAAGTTTATTAAATTATTAAGTTTATTAAGTTTAATAAATTATTAAGTTTATTAAATTATTAAGTCTATTAAGTTTATAAAAATTAATAAATTTATTAAGTTTAATAAATTATTCAGTTTGGTAAATTTATTAAATTTAATTAGTTTAATAAATTTAAATAAGTTTAATAAGTTTAATAACTTATTAAGTTTAATAACTTATTAAGTTTAATAAATTTATTAATTTTAATAAATAATTAAGTTTATTAAGTTTATTAAGTTTATCAAGTTTAATAAATTATTAAGTTTATTAAGTTTAATAAATTATTAAATATTAATTAAATCAATTATGTTTATTAAATTTAATAAATTATTAAGTTTAATAAATTACGGATTGACCCATTAACTTAGCTTAAAATTAATTAAATTTGATTATGATGTTGCCACTATATAATCATTTACTTCGTATATATGACATGTATTAGCATAAATTTCGTGTAGTTATTGACACATTTTCGCACATTGGATGGTTTCCACCATATTAGAGTAAACTTCATGTAACTAATATTTGTTTTTCCTAATAACTACTCCCAAATCTGATCCGAAAAACTCGAACTAAAATCCGAACCAAAATAGTAAAATATTCCAACAGATATTTAGTTAGGAAATTTGAATATTCAAAACCGACGGATAATATTCGCATCCAAACAGTTATCTGAAAATAGTTTATATATATAGTTAATCCTATATTTTATAATTTTTTTTTATTTATTCAAAATACTTATATGGATATCATATATGACCCAAAATCATATAATATACATATAGTTACGAATAAAGTGATTTGCTATTCACTTAAAATACTTAAAATACATGTTAAACTTTTTGTTCTATACATTGAAAAAAGTTATGTTCAAATTATCCAAATAACAATTAAATTATTATTTTTATTTTCAAAATTATGTTTTCAAACCTATTAATCATTCAACCTAATTTTTAAAAATCATTAAGTTAATTGTAAAATTTTAAGTATAAGAAATTTGAATAATGAAAATTTGAGTTTTTTTTTCAAAATCTAAAATATCTGAAACCTAATCGAAATAACCGAACCGGAACTAAAAATACCTCAACCCGACCCGATATGTAAAAATATCCGAACGGGTGCTAGACCCCTATACCGGAATACCCAAAAATCTGAAATGCTCGATTCAAACCTGAACGGGAATCCGAACGCCCATGCCTATTTCCTTGTATCAAGATAAGTTGATTTTAAGATTTTTGCACACTAATTAAGGAATTATAATTTTTTTTAATTGTTTTTGTTTGTCTATAAATAACAATAATTATACCTAATTCAACCAATAAAAAATTATACTGCATAATACAAATAGTCAAAACATCAAATTACATTAACTTTTTACATATAAACTTGAAAACATCAGAAATTTTTTTTTAAACACTATTTAAAGTGATATGAAGGGAATATATGTTAATAATTTTTTTAAAAAATTTCCTTACATTTTTATTATTTATTTAATTTATTTTGTTCAAAATTTTATAAATATAAAGTAATCACTTATAATTGAGATTCTATTTATCTTATGAAAATTTTAATCTTAAATAATATTTTTTTAAAAAATATTAGTTTTATACATTTTTTATTGTTGTATTATAATGAACTATATATATGTCACATTTTTAATACTTGATGTCATAGTTTAATTCTTATAATGATTATAGACTTACAATCAATTGGTAAATTATATATATGAAGTTTCTAAAAATGAATAATAGAATTTTTTAAAATCAATATTATACATTTTGAAATATATTTTTTAAAAATAGATAAAGCTTTGGAGATATGAAAGATATGTAGTCTGCTTAGAAGTTTTATTTGTAGAATGAAAATATAAAAAAGATCTCAAATGTGAATTATAATACTATTGATTCAAGAAAACTATATTTATTATATTTAATAAAATCCTAAACATTAACATAAAAATATACAAATAATATCTTCTTAAAACTTAAATATAATAAAAAATAAATATAACAAAGAAATATATTCTTATAATTTAAATTTCTCATTTAAAACATTCAAAATATATAAATTTCAACAAATGAATATTTTACTTTTTCTGTTATTAATTTGTTCAGTTTGTAAGTTTACAATAAATCACATCTAATACTTAAAGTCACTTACTTATGTTTTATAATTACGGTAATAACTATATATTTATTACTTTATATTTTTATTTCTATATTTGAATTTTGTCCTAATTAATTTTAAACTATTTCATAATTAAGAAAATGGCATACTTTTTATTTAGTCATGTCATGTTATACATATACAAATTATTTGATAAATAATGTCTAGGGGATAAAGCTAAGAGTTATTAGTAGTAATATCACTAGTGATACGAAAAGTCTAGCAATAATGTTTATAGTGATTTGAGGTAATGATGGTTTATATTCCACCACCACTAAAGTCGTTCATTGGAATGAATTATGACAAATAAATAAATTGGCAACAAGAAAAGAAAAGAAAACAACTAGTTAAAAAAATGGAAATCATCAATTTCGTGTCATATTTATTTATAACATTGTATTTTCATTTAATTTAATACTAGCAAGCTCAAAGCTATTTGGCCGGGTGACTTTCACTAAAACTCGAGTTAATGCATGAGTTGACTATGTCAACACAATTCCTCTGACTCAAATTCTTTTCTGAATCTCTTAAACTCAATCGTATGGCTCTATTTCTTAAAATAAGGTATGTTGGGTTTGATTCTAAGCCCAAATTTGAGATGAAAACAGCTGGGTCTCAGAACACAACAGGCCGACGATAAATTAAATCACTAAACATTGCACCATCTGTATCACTTAAAGTTTAAGGATTATTATTTTGTTTCTAATAAGTGATGTTTACACAATTTTTTTTTAAAAATTAATATCATTTGTAATTTATAACCAATTACAAAATACTACATATTCTTCTTATTGGTTAAATTAACAACATTTTGTGTTATCAAGACAAATTGCATTAAACTTTGTATTTTCTTAATTTTTGTGAAAAAACTTAAAACCCTCTTAATATAATACAGAAAGAGTATTTTTTTTTTTCCAAATTTTCTTACATTTTATCACCGCATTTATTATCATCAACATAACATAAATAAAAAAATAATATAATTCACAGTAAAAATCAATTTCTGACTTTTTGATTGATTTACAGTATAAAGCACTTTCTAAATTTTTATTTCATTTAGAATCACTTTCCACTACTAGGTGACAAATTGTTATTTGGATTAAAAAATTAAGTATGTTATTCTAGAAGAAAATATAATTGTGAACCAGTTTCCTTGCTACTTTTTATTTTTGATTCAATGTTAAAATTTGAATAATTTTGGAGTGGTGGACCTGAAGTAAAAAAATAAATTAATTTTAATAATATGGCAATTTGGTTTAATTTCTGCCATAAAAATATATTTTAATGTTTTTCAGTCAAAAGCAATCAGCTCTTTCTTTTATCCATAACTTTTCTTCTTCTCCAAATCAGGTTCGAGCAAAGTAAAAAAACTATGGAAATCTGATTTGAATGGTGATGAAGAAATGGGCACAAGAATGACGACTAAACCCAGAAAGCTACGGTGAAGATGTCACCGACTTACACAAGCTGAGATGTTTCGTCTCCTCTACATGAAGCCATTTGCAGGAAACTTGAAGATGCAGAGATCAATGGAAGGTTGCAACATCGTCGATATCTCTGAGCCTCTCCACTGCTGCAACAACACCATTGCCGACCACTACCACGTCTCTGTCTTCCTCATTCGCCACTAAATAACCCGACCAAGCTTTATCTGCCGCTTTGCGCTTTGAAACTCATCTTCATTATTGCCATGACCTCCTCCTTTTTGTCGTCACTATGATCTCTTCCTTTTCGCCACAACATGCTCAGATCATTGCAATTCTCGAGCCGTAGTTGTCATGCTCAAGATCAAAGTTGCAAGTTTTCACCGAAGATTGATTGGTCACAATATCAGGGACCAACATATCCAGTGGCCAATTTATTTGTTTTCACATCTGGTCTCTCGTATTTGCATGTCTTCGGTTTTGCCCCCAAATTGTTTAAATGTTCACGCTTAACCTTTCAAATTTACACCAAAACTTGAAATTGTGTACTCCAGCCCTTGTTAGTTATTAAAAACGACCTAAGATATGTTATTTTAGGTTTTGGTTGTAGCTGAATAGATGTATACATAGTGGAACGTTATGAACGTGGCTTGGACTGTGTACAATAGTGGACTTGTATATACATTTAAAACATGTACATATGGATATTAATGATAGTGGGTACATCGTGTTTATGTTTTCTTTTACAGTTACTTGTACAATGAAATATGGAGACTGTAGTTTAGGATGTACATAGTTGGGATGAACGGGATAAGGAAATCACAAAAAAGTGAAAAACATCGAAGAACATCGAAGCACTTTTTAAGGAAGGTAATATATTTAGGAAGCGGAAATGAGAGAGGAGGTGATGTAGAATAACCGGTGTATAGTCATATACAATTAATCATGTAAAAAGATGTTAAGAAACATGAGAATAGTGTACATGTGTACAAAATAAATGAAATTGATAGGCTAATGTGTACATGGAATGGCATAGAAAACCATCTTTTTCAAGCAAGGTAAAACATGTATACATTATACGATGTCCATGTATACATGAAAGTTATAGTGCACATATGTACATGTTTACACATAAAAAAACTTAAGAAAATTGTGTAAACGAGTCTCTGACATGTTATTAACTCTATTTAAAATTTTAATGTAATAATTACCGACAAAAACTCAAATTCCATATGCACAAAATAATAGAAGCAAACATGTGTTGTGTACAACAAGGTGGAAAACGTTTACGTATACAAGGAAACAAACAAAAACATGAAAAGGCATAAACATCTAGACTGAGACTTTGTCGGCTTCTTAAGTTGTATCGTCAGAGAGATGGGGGATGTCAAAATACTGATATCAGCTCGGGTTCTAGTGGTCGGATCATTGTTGTACATTGGATAAGGTGTAGATGTAAATGGTGAAGCTTGTCCACAAAGTGAATGTACATGTGGATATTCTTGTTGGTGGACACTAGTGAATTTTATGGGATGATAGGTTCCTACTTCCACTGAGCGGGAAGTTCACAAACGTGAAGTTACATGATCCAACCTTAATTTAATGTAGATTATACTGTAAGATCAAAATCAAATGAATGCATTAACATCATGTGACCGATATCATTATTAATAGCAACTACCACTTTACTCAAATTAAATAGTTTCTACCACCTTACTCAAATTAAAGAAATATTCAAAAAATGACATTAATCATCTCATCTCATTAATCATATAATCTCATACACTTATCAGAAGAATAAAGACAGTTTTAATCTAAAAAAACTAAGCTTTTATCAGGAAAAACATAGTAAAACTATTGTGTAAAGACCAAACTTTCACAAGATAAATTGTAATCAAAGAACTGTATAAGATACATAAATTATTTTTTGAGGTCAAAATCATCAAAACTAAAAATCAACAAAAGTGTAAGTAAAACCACCAAACAAAAAAAGGAACTAATTCATGTTTATCATTGTTTCACTAGTCAAATAATCAAACACATAAGCAGCATAATATATCCTACCAAACAAAAGAGAACAACTTGAGATCTATAAGGTAAATTAAGAACTTTTACTATTCTTGAGCCTCGTATATGTCACGATTCTCGAGCCTCGTCAAAGTCAGGAGACGGCTTATCTGCCATTGTCTAAATCATCTTTATCCGCCACGCCGTCGCTTGTCGTCGTCATCATTATCTAGGATTTAAACGGAGAATAAGTTGTTGTTAAGATGAAAGATGGATAAATCTGAGAGAATAGAAAGATTTTTGACAATGGTTGTTTTAAGATTTGCTTTGTTTCTATCTTGAAAGTTTTGGTCGAAAAAAATCAAAATCTGATGTGGAAGAAGAGAATGAAAACTAGATGTAGTTGGTAGAAGATTACAAAAGTTTATCACACTTTTATGTGTAAATAAAGAAGATAACGATAAAAAGATGACTAAGGAGATGATATATAATCTAGAAAATGATAACAAATTTGGATTGTGGATGTGAAATGGTCAAAAATTGCGACAATGTTTTGAAAACCAGGTTCGACTAAGTTTACGATGTGTTACTATATTTGAATCAAATTCGAGTAAACCTGAACTAAATACAAACAAAACTTAAAAAATATCTGAATGGGGTCAAATTTCATGCCTTTGAATAACCGAAACCCGGTTGAATTTGAATCAAACCCGATTAGACACTTGAATGTCCATGCCTAGTATTTAACATGATTTTATAAATTAAAATTATACTTTGCAATTACTTGATATTTTTCAACCCACAGATTTTTAACACGTAACTGCTTGAACAAGTTTTTATAGGCTTATTTGAATATTTATCTCATTTGGGTTGAAAACCCCAAAAGCGAGTTAGGTATTGAGTTACACCAAAGAAAAATCTCAAATTGATTTTGCTTAACATGGCATGATTGATGGATATGGATAATGGCAATACATCAACTAATCACACTAAATATTCCATAAGAAAGTTATTTCTCAATAACCTTATTCATGTTGACATCAGTACCATCTTTTACTTTGATCTAAGTCTTAAAAGTCCAACAAAACTCATGTTCTAGGCATATCGGCTGATCTAATTAAGTCTCAATGTGATCTAAGTCTTAAAAGTCACACATGACTAATATTTTATTTTAAATAAAAATATCCACGTTTTAATCAAATAAACATGAACTGAGCTATTATTGCTGAAAGCGTGTGAATTCAGAGATGATTATCTTATTATAATCAGGAATCTTGGAACTAAAATTAATTTGTTATATTTAACTTGGATCTTAACGTGTTGCCAGAAATTTAGTTGATATTTCCAAATCAATAAAAACACATAAATCAATAACCCTCACTGAATTGAAAACTTTGTTCAATTTAGAAGTTCAATAAACATTGGTCGATGTTGATTAAAGTTATTGTTATTTTCTTGATTATGGAAGATTGAAATTAAGAATGGATAACACAAAGTATATGATAAATCATAAATTAGTTTCTATTAATTTTTCTTTCATGTATATACAAAAATTGTAGGCTTAATTATTGGCCTAAGATGTTAAGAACTGAGACTCTGTATTTGATCAAAGACTTAGAGAGAGATTCAAGTCCATCTTCAAGATCTTGAATGCATGACTCTAGGTGCTGACTATCCTCCATCTTCAAGGTCTTCTCAGACTGGAATTCAGAGTCAACCTTTGTGAATTCGTTTCCTTGAGCTTCATATGAAACTTTTTTCTGGTTAATTAACTTCGAGACCAGTGACCATTTGCTACAAGTCTTTGATCCAGACATAAAGCAGAAGAGAGAATCAAAAAGGTTCACGCTGATAGATTCTGCTTCTTCAAAGACAGCCAAAGACTCATCGTTGCACTTCAGGTCTTGTTTGACCTTCAAACTCTTGAGGACCTTTTGGAATGATTTCTTGAGAGATCTTCTTGTGGCTAAGTATTTCTTAATCTCTCCTGATAGATCTCCTCGCTTTCTTCTTAGAATGGATTGGATCTCCATGAGACCTTCTTTCATCTGAGACAAAGCGTCTTTGGAAATGTTGCACAAATCCAAGATCCTGAGAGACCCATCAAGAAGTTGCTCGGTGGCTTTCTTGTTCTGCTCTTGAGCTAGACCTTGCTGTGTGGCAGGTAAGCGAATAAGCTTTTCAAGAGATTGGTGAAGCTCTTGAAGGTTGTTAAGTCTTTGACAGATTGAAGAGCTTGAAGATGTTGACGCTTCCTCAGAAGATCTCAAACGAATCAACTGCTCATCCACATGAGCAGCTTGTGGGTGAAGTCTAGAAGGGAAACTGTTAGAGCGAACATGGAAAGAGATTGCCATTTTGTTGATCTTTTAAGCTAAAGATGAGAGAGATAAAGATGATTGTTCTGCCTTCACAATAGCTCTCCAGGAATACATATATATATACACCATCAAGAAAGAGAGAGAGAGATATGAGAATCCATGGTGGTTAGAATATTTAGATCAATATAGTGTCTCCTTTTGAAGGTGACAAAAGGCATCTCAACTTAATATAAAAGTAATTATCAAGATCTCTATCTCTTGCCAACCAATACCATCCTCACAGCTCAATTCTCAAATTTTCTTTTAAGGCATTGAGATGCGCTTATTGCACGAGGGACTAATTAAAACCAGAGCTGGCTTGTCTATTATTAAAAAAGCTCATTCCATTCGTGCAGATCTCATCTTTATCTCTCTATAGCTTAAGTAGGAATAATGTATTAAAAAAAGAGTAATGTATTCTCTTTTTTTTTTCCAGCTACTACATATTACACGTGAACTTACAGACTACAATGTGGTGCCAGAGGACAAGGCAGGGACAATGCTGATCCACGATTGTGCATTTCATGTTTTTGCCACGTTGAAAACACTTCTAGTTACCTGAAACCGAGTAAGCTGTTGAAAATGGAGGAATCCAGCATTTCCAAAGAGGACACAAGAAGAAAGCTAAACGCGACAATCACATTTTTGAAGAACAGTTATAAATTTAAAATATGTATTAAAAATTTGAATTCTGTGATTCAAAGTAGAGAAGAGTGATAATGTAAGTTTTTTTTTTTTAATTTTCCTTCTAAAATACTGATTGATCATATGAGCTTGCCAGAATGATCTACACCTACACGTTTGTGTTGTGCTTATATTACTCAATAAAAATATAATAAAACAAATATGATAATAATGGAAGTTTTGGTTTTGAGAAATTCCCTTAGATAGCCTCTTTTATTTTGTTTGTCACAAAAATAGTTTTTAAGGAAGAAAATGATCAAAATGTTTTTTTTTAGAAGCTAAAAAAATCATTTATATGCATTTATACCCCTAGGGTTAACTAATTTGCACTTTAGGGTTTAGAGTTAAAGGGTGGGTTTAGGGTTAGGGTTTCAAATTTGAAAAAAAAAAATCAAAAAAAATCAAAATTTCAAAAAAAAAAAGTCTATTTTGGTCATTTTATTTTTTTAGGGCTATTTTTGTGACAAAAACTAAAAAAAGGCTATTTAAGAGAATTGCCCATTGGTTTTTACCCAAAGAATAATAATGCAAGTTTTTTTTTTTTTACCAAAAGAAATAATAATGCAAGTTTTTGCCTTTTGGGTGGAGTTAACGGTAAGATCCCGATTGATCGATCACATGAGCCTGCCAGTATGATCTACATACACGTTTGCTTTGTGCTTTTATTAATCAATAAAATATATAATAATAAAACTATGATAACAATGCAAGTTTTAATTTCTACAAAAATAATTATAATAATGCAAATTTGGCCTTTTGGGTGGAGTTAACGGTAAGATCCGTATCCGTAGATAAAGCATGTGAACAAATCATGTGGAGGTTCAGATAAAGAGATTAACTAAACTACTTTTAAAAGGTATCTTTTTCTTATTTTCTTTGATGGAAAAGGATGGACAAGAGAAACCAAAATAGTATTGGTTGATACAGAATAATATTGATTGATAAAGTTACTTTTGCGCAAAATTGTAGGTTTTGGCCTAATTGTAGGTTTTAACTGTAAGACTGAACTTGTATTAATATTAGATTATTTATTTATTTGTTTAAGTATTAATGGTATTTTTTTATTCTTAAAAGAATTTGGTTTTGAGAAATTTTCCTCTTTTTTAGATTCATGTTTTTTCCCAAATACTCATTTTGTTTCATATTAAATGTCATTGAACTTCTAAATAATCTTGTGATTGATATAAAATGTGTTTCTATTTTTCATCTTCTTATTTTTGTGTATGGTTTACCTTCTTCTAATATTTTCATCTTCCTCACTGATTCTTCAATTGAGATTCAAAATTTTTTATTTTTTATCGTTAAATTTGTAAATCATATGAGGATTTGTCATAAAAAATCCATCGAACCAATCGAATCACAAGTTTATGCTAGATTTGGCAAAAGTGTAGATACAAAGGTTTTTTTGAGGAAATCTTTTAGATAGAAATTTTTTTTTGTGTGGAGGAGAGTGTAGACTGCGATAGGGGACCAGATTTATTCCATATCTGGTGATAACAATGAGATGTTTAGCTTCTTTGTGTTTTAAATTCTCCGACGGAACAAATTTATGGAGATGGAATTTGCTATGTTAAACAGTAAAATCGGTTATTGATTAAGTTATCCGGATAACTATTTTATATATGATGCAATGTCAAATTATAGAGTATATATATCTCATTTACTAAGTTTTGGAATTATGGAACAAGGTGGACATGGAGTTTTAGGCAAGATGGACTCATAAAAGTACGCTGGCATGAATGTTGAAACTAGTTACTGATTAAGTTATCCGGATAAAACGGTATCTAATCTAAATGCAATCGCCCATAGTAGTGTTATGAGGATTGCTAAAGTCATTAGAGGCACTTGCTAAGAAATTGTATTGGTTTCTTGTTACTGCCAGATATGAACAAATCTCTTTTATTTATGTGTTGATTTTTTTTATTAAAATCAAATTTATGTTTTTGTTTGGATAACAACTTATATTATAAACATATTTTGATTAGTTTCAGTGGAATCTCTGATCTAACGAATTAGCTATGTTAAAAGTAAAAAATAAAATTTGAATTGAGCTTAATTTGATTCTTTTGTTCGAATTGAGTCTACCCATCAATTAATGTGAAGGAAACCATGGGTGTAGCTGATGCAGATGACATAGTTTTCCGGAGAGGATGAACAAAAAAATGTGAATGAAACATATATAGAAATTATAATTCGGTTTTACAATTAATTAACCGGATATTCAATGTATATCTTGTTCTAATGTGAAATTGGTTATATAAATTACTCTAAATTTTGATTAAGGAAGGGTTTTGATTTGGATATTATATAAATTAGTCATAACATAGATATGTTATTTCGTGGTAGATTTATTTTTAGATGATACTTGATTTAGTGATTGTGAAAAACTATATGAATATTGTGTAGGATTTGTTAAACAATATTGACATATTCTTATTTACCGACAATATTTTAGTTAACCAGAAAATTTAATTGTTAACTGTAATCAATTAAAATGATCATGATCAGAGCTACTCGTTTTTTAAAAATATTTCATATCCCTAAAATCTCAGATCTAGCTCTGAAAAGACATGCATAAATATTACTCCATATATTCCAATAACCCATAGCATATGTAGTTTCTTAGTTCAAATATTTATCCCACTATAATAATGAGTATTACAGAAAGATCTCACTAATTTTCTGCCACGAGATTCCATTCGAATTTCTTTCTTACAAACACTTCGGTTAACATAATCACATTCAGATAAAATTCCTATAAAACCCCCAATTTCAGTAACACATAAGCATATATAGCCATCATCGTTTCTATTCTGAAAAACAAGTTTTGGAGTTCAGGCTATTTTTACAATTTAAATTATAGTTTGGTTGGTATTGTTATGGTTAAGCTTGATTCCATTTAGTTCAATCATTTTTTTAAATAAATTCAATGGTCCGGAACATTATGACCCAATGGTAAAGATATATTCTTTTTTTTTTTCACTTAGGTTGTGAGTTTGAATTTTGCTAGAGAGAACTACCTGATAATGTTTCTATAGAATCTCGAATTGCATAAAACTCAATAATAAGAATAACTCTCTTATTAATCTCTTAAGGAAAACTCACTAAAAACCTTAAGCTCTCACACAATCACAAAACTCATTAAGTTATGCAACACACTTGCATCTCCTTATATATAACTCAAATTACCTAAACTCATTAGGTATAACATATTTCCATATTTTCTTAATCCTTTAAACCATAACTTGGTAGGATTAGAAGTTAACTTATTTCTCAAGTTTCCTTTTTTCTTCAAGCTTAATCCAACATTCTCCCCCTTAAGCTTGAACTCCATTTTCGATAAGTCTTCAATACCTTTCATCTCTTTGAACTTAAATCTTCTAAGTGCACCCGATGAAAACGCCACAATCTCTGTGGCACCATTATAACTATGATTAGCTTCAGCAATTGGTATTTCCTTATCCGTGACAAACAATTCATCCACCACGTACACAGCCATGATAAGAAGATTATCTTTTTCTTCCTTTTGATACAGTGTCACTTCATTACATGTTTCTATCCATTGCTCCTCGTTTATTATCACCAAAAACTGTACACATTCTGTTTTTGTGATAAGAACAAAATCACTCAGATACGCTGGCCTCACAATCATTCTCGTTGATCTCCTAAACTGAGGTTGTGACCATTCTTGTTCTTCATCACCATGGTCAACCTCATCGTCATTATTATCTTTTTCCTTTCTGTCTAATTCCTCTTGATTTATCATGTTTTCCCTCATAACTCGAGGGTTCTGAGAACCATCACTTACGACCTCTCTTAAGCTAATAACAAACGTTACGAAAACCCCACAACTTTTTTTTTCAGAATGATCTGTCTTTGCATAACCAATGTAATCAAAAACTCTAAACACCTCAACGTTTTGTTTCTTCCCTTTCAATCCTTCGTATGAAGATCTTTCAACTAACGATCTGCTTGCTATCTTATTAATTAAATATATAGCACATCTTGCAGACTCTCTCCACATATATTTAAGTGAACTTATGTGCTTTAAGATACTCTTACTCATCTTTGTTAGCGTCCTATTATGCCTTTCCACCACTCCGTTACGTTTATGAGCGTAAAGTGCAGTCAAGTATCTCTTAATACCGTGTTTATTGCTGTAGTCTTGGAACTCATATGACACAAGCTTTCCACCTTTATTGGTTCGTAACGTTTTGATCAAAGTTCTCTTTTCTTGTTCAGCAAGTAACTTGAGTTTCTTGAACTTATCCAATACCTCACTCTTTGAATAACCCTTCAGACACTCAACCTCTCTTTTTTGTTCATGTAGTTTGATAGCCACTTCCTGTAGCTCAGTGAACAACTTTTCTGTAAACGGTTTTTCATTGCTCTTAGACGTAACGGAGTCAACAAGTGACATAAGCTTCTGAAACTTCTCAGCCTTCTTGCGCTTATCTTTGTTTTTGTTATCAAACAGTATCTCTTCTTATTATTATTCGTTTTCACTTTCATCTTCTTCTTCACTCTCTTTAAGTCTCTCATAGTTTTGTTGGTTTCTCCTAAGCATTTTATTGTTTCCTCCTGAAGCTTACTCACTTCATTATGAGCTATCAACCACTCTTCCGTTTGTTTCTTCAAGTTGATTTCTTGAAGCTTAAGCAATTGATCAAGACAATTTGATGCATAATGTCTGAGCTTTTTACTTTGATAATTCAGAAGAACAAAAATGACTCTCTCTCTATCATGCCTTTGGTTGTATGAACCGTTCTTATGGCTATTGGATCGTCGACTACCTCTTGCTTCAACTTGTTGTTCGTCCTCCTTCAACTTTGTCGTTAGGATTCGATGAATAGTATCTGTGGTGAACAGTACCTGTGAATAGTACTTCGTCGATGAACAGTGCTCATGGTTGATTTCCACCCACGTATATTCCAATTTTGTTTTACCCTTCTTCTTCTTTGTGAATATCAACCCAAACCTTTTATTTAACACATGTGACATGTAAAACTCTTGTATACACCATTCATGATCTTGCACCATATTCACGTAAACCTCCATGTTGTCTTTTCCATGTTTAAAGTCCACCTGCTGCTGTGCCTTGTCTCCGGGTATAGTAAGAAAACAGCTCCTGAACCTCCATCTCGTCTTCTTCTTCTTCTTTGCACTCTTTCTCCGCTTCTGAGACAGATTTTCCATGGATGCAACCAAATCCTCTTCTTTCCACTTTTCCTTTAGCACCAAATCGACTACAGTTTCAAATACCAACCATTGTGTTATCTGATAGTTCTTCTTTGACACAGTCACCAACAGACAATAGTTTAGAATCCATTCGCTCTTCTTCAGAGATCCATCAACATTGATTTTCACAGCATGTATGGTTTGGGTTCCCTTCAAACGATTTTGAGCCTCCATCGAACGTTTCTTCCACCACTTCTTCTTCTTCCTCAAATTATTTGTTTTCTCGTTGCTTATGGATGCAAGAGGTGCATCTTCTCTGTCACAGGCCGTCACCTGTGTTGTCATATCTGATTTAATCAGTGGAATCTCGTTCTTACCTTCCATCGTTATCACCGGCTGGATCATATTCAAGGTCGGTTCATCACTCACAATCACCTCTGATTTTTTGGTCACCTCTTCTTTCGTTTTCTCACTCTCGAGGGATCCTCGATCCATCATTGCGATGATTCTATCGATGCATCTCATGATTTCATTCATGCGCTCTTCAAAGGATCAAACCGCTCTGATACCAAATATAGAATCTCGAATTGCATAAAACTCAATAATAAGAATAACTCTCTTATTAATCTCTTAAGGAAAACTCACTCAAAAACCTTAAGCTCTCACACAATCACAAAACTCATTAAGTTATGCAACACACTTGCATCTCCTTATATATAACTCAAATTACCTAAACTCATTAGGTATAACATATTTCCATATTTTCTTAATCCTTTAAACCACAACTTGGTAGGATTAGAAGTTAACTTATTTCTCAAGTTTCCTTTTTTCTTCAAGCTTAATCCAACAGTTTCTGTACATCCATACATATATGGATCTTTGCTTTCGGCCTATTTGTAAACCTGGTGCACGAGCCTATCTGTAGATCACGTGCTCTTAAATAATTAATTTGAGTCTGTTTGGACCTGAAATTTATTCCCGAGTCATAAAACTAATAATTCAATGATGTATTACACTATAACTAACGAGGTTTGCAACAACTTATACGTCACTGAATTTCTGGGACTTGATCGAATTTCAATACCTTCGAACTGTTTTGTTAACATATTCATTTTTGGCTAAGTCTAAAGTTAGGTCCCATGTTAAAATGTAACTAGCCACACACGTTATGCATATTAAAAATCTTCTCCACCCTCGTAAATCTGTTTACCAGATTTTATTCTGACACAAACTTGATTATCATTGTTCTCTATTAAGTGTGACACAAGAGCCAAATGATACTAACATAAGGCCATCTTTGACCCAAGCTCTTACGGTTTTTTTTCCACTGTTCACGGGTCCCACTGATACGTGAGGCTCGTGAATAGTGCAAGAGACAGTTCCAAAAGTTTTGAAATAAGAACCGTCTTTTGCACTGTTCACGGGCTCCAGTGACACGTGTCGGCCCGCGATTGTTTTTAAAAAAAAAAATCAGACAAAAAAAAAATCCCATTTTAGGGTTCTAGGAATAATCATGCCTAATTACAGCCGCCTAACATTCCATGCTACGCAAATAATATAAATTGATGGGTAGTTGTCTAATTAAAATTTATATGTATATTCAGTCATTTAACTCAAATTAACATTTGATATAGATGTATATTGAAAATATAAAATAATTTATATAATAACAAAATTTAAAATTCTAAAATACTTAATATGAAATGGATAATTTTTTTTTTAATTAAGTAATTATATACATTGTTTTAGTAACTTTTTTATCGCAACAAAATCTAGTCGACCTTGTGAACAAATGATTTTATTGAGGTTATTGTAATATGGAAAACAAAATACTTTAATGGTTTTGTCACTACTATCTACAAACGTTGCATTTGTAGTTAGTAGCAGTTCTCGGTGTTTTGCAACAATCAATAAAACGATGCAAACCATTTTGCACCGCTTCAAACTTCTTAAAATTAAAAACTCGTTTCAGTTAACGTTTGTGGTTGTGGACGGCTAAGAAAAAATATGTAAAAATATTTTTTTATAGAAAAATGTATATATGTATGTATATATAATTAATTAACATTTTAAATTGAGATAATATAAATATATATAATATTATTTAATTTATATTATAAAACTTCAAAACAAAAATATTTGCTACAATTTTTAGAGATTAATTTATATATACATGTATATTGTATATATATAAACCCAAAGTAATTTATAAAAAATAATATAACAATTTATAAATATAATTTTTATATTAATTATAATAATTTGTTTTTTTAATATTTATCTAATTATATAAAGTGTTAATATTGTTTATTTATTATCAAACCTCTGCTTATTTGATAATCAACTTGTCATAATTATTCTATAAACGCATTAGTTTTTAATTATTGTATCAGTCGTATAAAATTTTTAGTAACACTTAAATCCGCAACCATTCACATCGTAGGGTATGAATAGTGACCAAAGAACGACGATGAATAATGCATTCTCTAATGTTCCTAAAAAAATCATCATTCACAATGAATAAATTTTCATTCTCATTCCCTCTCATTCTTTTTTTGTAGAGAAATAAAGAACAAAATTGTTCCTTGTTAAATTGGAGAAGGAACAACTATTCCTTTTCATTCATGCTATTTTATTCTTCTACGTTCTTTTCCTATTCGTTCGTCTTGTTTCCAGAATGGTCACCAGTCGGACCCGTAAACTTTCGCAATCGTAATTGTAACTGTTGAGTTTACACCAGTAAAACCCCATAGTTACAACTATAGATATTGAATGTAATTAATATATTACAATAGAGGAATGTACACATATATAGTGTGATACAAACATGAATGAGAAGGAAGCAGTAATGAGAGAATATACAAGTTTACAAATATGAACTTATGGGATTTAGTTTCCTTATCACGTCTCTTCAAACTAGAGGGACTGATGTAACTCCAAGTTTGACTCTAGTTTGCTGAAAATGTTGTCTTGAGAGTGGCTTTGTAAGTGCATCAGCCAGTTGATCTTTTGTAGAGACATGTGAGACTTTGAGAATACCTGCTTGTATCTGGTTCCTGACAAAGTGATAATCTAGAGCTATATGCTTCATGCGAGAATGGAACACCGAGTTTGCACATAGATAAATCATGCCTATATTATCACAATATGAAACGGGGACTGCAGGTGGTTTGAAACCAAATTCAGTGAGCAATGCTGCTATCCAGTTAATCTCTGAGGTGACGTTAACAATTCCACAATACTCTTCTTCGGTAGAGGAACAAGCAACACCTCTTTGCTTCTTTGATGACCAAGAAATGGGGTTTCTGCCAAGATAGACAACATGTGCGTTTTTGGAGACATAGTCATGGGAGTCTCCAGCCCAATCAGCATCAGAGAAGCCATGTAAGGTCATAGTTGTGGCGGCTTTGATGAAGATATCGTCTGAAGGTGTAAGAGCTAGATATCAAAGAACCCTCTTCACACCTTGCCAATGTTCATTGGTTGGTTGATGCATGAAGTGGGACAGAAGGCTCACAGCGTACATGATGTCAGTCCTAGTAAATGCAAGATACTACAAACTTCCTACAACTAATCAATATTGGCTTGCATTGAGAAGAGGCGTGCCATTGTTGATTGTGAGCTTTGGCGATGAAGGTAGTGGGTTGGAGACTTGTTTCACATCTATCATATTGGTTTTGGCAAGAAGATCAAGTACATACCTCTGTTGCATCAGATGAAGCCATGCAACCGTTCTTGTTGCCTCAATTCCAAGAAAGTAGTGAAGACTTGTTGGGTCTTTGATTGAGAATCGTTCAACAAGAGATTGGAGAACCTTCCCTACTATAGTCTGATCGTTTTTAGTAACTAAGATATCATCTACGTAGAGTAGTACATATGTCACAGAAGTACTTGACCGCCCTATGAACAAGGATGTATCAGCTACAGAGTCTGTAAATCCACCACTGAGAAGATGATGTTTCAACAATTGATACAAGGCCCGAGGCGCTTGTTTAAGTCCATAGATAGGTTTGTTGAGTCTACATACATAGTGTGACTTATCTTTATAGGCAAAACCGGGAGGCTGAGACATGTAAACTTCTTCACTAAGCTCGCCTTACAAGAACACATTATTAACATCTAGTTGTTTAATACTCCAGTTTCTCTTCACCGCAATACTTCTTCACTAGTCCGTATCGTTGATGATTTGATTACTGGACTAAAAGTCTCTGCATAATCAACTCCATACATATGATTGAAGCCTGATGCCACTAGTCTTCCATTACGGCGATCCACTTTTCCAGTCGGTAGATACTTAGTTGTAAAAATCCATCGGCAAGACACTAAATTTGACTTGGATTAGGTGGAACCAGATCCCATGTGTGGTTGTCTGTCACAGCGTTGAACTCCGTTGAGGCTGCACGTCGCCAACATTAATCCTTTGAAGCTTGTTGAATTGTTCTGGGTTATGAGGACAGTGATTTCAAAAGGGCTGCAGTGAGGGTTAATTTCTTGATCGTTTTTGTGATGTTGTTTTTGGATCGCGTTTGCATACGGTGAAGGTTTGGTAGAGATTGCAGTGGATCTTGTTTTAGTATTATCGGGTTTGTTATTTGGTGAGGTTGATTGGTTGATTGGGTATTGTTTGTGGGCTGAGTTGGCTATTGGGTTGATAGGGGTTGGGGGCTTGCAAACGGAAATGTTGACTTGTCAAATTGGACAAGACGAAAAGTGTAGATTCGTCCAGTATTCTTGTCTAGACAGTAGTAAGCTACTTGAGTCAGCGAATAGCCAAGAAACGTACACTGCTGAGATCGATCATCCAAATTATGGCGTGTGTAAGGGAGTAGCCAGGGATAGCAGAACAACAAAAACTCCAAAGACGATCATAGTTCGGAGCGACTCCAAACAATATTTCATAAAGAGTCTTTAGTTTGAGCACCGGCGTTGGAAGTCTGTTGATCGTGTATACAGCAGCAGCGAAGGTTTTTGGCCACAAATCCTTAGATATTGAAGCTTTGGAGAGCATCATGTGGCCAGTCCCGACAATATGACAGTGCTTTCTTTCTGAAAGATCATTGTGCTCAGGGGTGTGTGGAGGAGAGGTTAAGTGTGAGATACCTTGACTGGAGAGGTACGTTTTCAATGCCATAAAATCTCTTCCATTGTCTGTAAATGGCGTCCCTATTATGTGTTGAAAGGATAACATCACTATAGGTTTTGATTTTAGAATGGCCATTCATAGAGTTTATTTTTAGTTTTGCCTTGGAGTAATGGAGCCCCCATGATGAGATCCGTCACTTGAAATGATATAGAGAAAAATTCTACAGAAACTTGATTAGAAGTGCATAGTCTGTAAACTGATATAAGATTTTTGTTGATATTTGGAATACAAAGAACTTTGTGTAAGGCCAAAGCTCTAGTGTTTGAGGGTAAGAAAATTGAACCCGTATGATAAATTGAGAGGCTTGTACCATCACCTATCGTAACATCATTATTTCCATGATATGGTTGATGTAAAGATAAGTTTTGTAGGTCAGATGTGAAGTTGTGTGTAGCACCACTGTCAAGCAACCAATTCTCTGGATTGTAGGATGATCTTGCAGCAAAGTTAGCCCATGGTTGGTATGGTTTGAACGGATTGACTTGTATCAGAGTGGAAGGTTGGTACGTCTGAGTTGTGAGCATCGCTTGGCGGAATGGCCTTATCTGACACCAGCCAAGGTAAGGTTTGGCAGATCAATTCTCTGTCCTTGATGGTTGTTGTGAGTAGTTCCTGGAGTTGTTGTTTTGTTGTTTCTATCGATTTTGATAAGTGTTGTTGTTTTGTCTTTGTTGTGCCATGTTTATAGTCACATGTACAGAGGGAGAGATGACCTCCGGCGCAGCAAGCAGTTTTGCTTCATGATTTAACAGCTTTTCATGGAGCTCCATGATCGTTGATGGTGTGTCTCGGCCTTCTATCTGATCGATGACTGTTTTGTATTCTTCAGAAAGTCCCTCAAGGATCAAATCAATTTGATATTCATGATCACGACTTTTCCAAGAATTGCAAGTTGATCCAGACGACTGATGTGTTCTTGAAGGTAAACATCAATTGTTTTATTTTCTTTCTTCCAGTTTTTGAGTTGTTTCTTTAGTTGCTTGATGTGGCCTAGATCTACTGAGTTTGACATAGATGGATGACAAGGTGTTCCAAACATGATATGAGTAGGAGAGAATAGGCTAGACATTGACATAGAGAGTTCCAATAAAAGCATTGTAGATGAGTTTATCTTGTCTCTTCCATAGTGTGTATGCTGGATTGACAGAGATTTCTTCATCAAAAATGAGAGTATGATCATGGAGCCATTAAGATGACCGACCAAACTGTATCCATCAAGTAAAACACTCACTTGGAGGCTCCACATTAGGTAATTGGTGGATGTGAGTTTAGACACATTAGCCATGTTGATGTTTAAGAGGTTTTGCATGGGTGTTTGAGTGGTTATGGTTTCAATATAGGAGTTGTTATCAGATGTGGACATGGCGGCTGAGAAATTGATAAGAGAAAAAGAGTTTTAAGTTATTAGATATCATGAAAGTTCTGATACAATATAGATATTAAATGTAATGAATATATTAGAATAGAGAATGTACATCTATATAGTGTGATACAAACATGATTAAGAAAGAAGCAGTAATGAGAAAATATACAAATTTACAAATATGAATTTATGTAATCTAGTTTCCTTATCAACAATTACCAAAATTTAAAAATAAACGACCGTTTCAATATTAGAGGCTTAGAGCTATTGTGATATGGGAAACAAAATACTTTCACATAGTTACAATTAACAAAATTTGAAAGTACACGACCGCGTCAATATTAGAATAGAGACAAGATCCTTATCCATCGATTTTGACATGTGCATGCACACGAGAATTTAAAAGTTCTTTAGCTTTTGGTGTCCCCACTACATAGACATGAACAAGTAATTAGTTGTAGAAAACGTGTGGATCCAAAGAAAACAAAGTTTAATATTGATAATAGACGGCAAGATCCATATTCGTCGTTCTTTTAACATGCGAAAGCACATGAAGACTTGTTTCTTTTAAAATTTTCTTGAAATCACTTCAAATGTATGCTACCATACCGACATTAACAGAGGTATCATTGCAGGGACGTGTGAAATTCAATTATTTCATTACTCAGTGATTTTATTGTAATAAATAACCAAAGGCAGCTCCAATTAGATGGATTAATTTATTAAACTAATGTTTTACCATTAGGTTAAAAGTTTGTGTAATTTTCGAGTTCAAAGAGTTAATACTGAACTTTCTGATTTCTTGTTTCTAGAACGAACTTGTTCTTTGATGGTTAAAGAGTCAGAGATTAAATAAGTAAGCACTTTAGAAATGAGACTTTGAATATGTTTCTATTATCTTCTCTGCTATATACAAAATTTGTAGGCTTTAATGGCCTAGTGTGTTAAGAATTGAGACTCTATATTTGATTAATGACTTTGAAAGTGATTCAACTCCATCTTCAAGATCTTGAATGCATGATACTAGAATCTGAACATCTTCTATCTTCATGGCCTTTTCAGATTGAAATTCAGAATCAACCCTTGTGAATTCGTTTGCTTGTGCTTCACATGAAACTCTTTTATGGCTCATTAGCTTTGAGACAAGTGACCATTTGCCACAAGTCTTTGATCCAGACATGTAGCTGAAGAGAGCATCAAACAGAGCAATTGTAACAACTTCTGCTTGTCCAAATACAGCCAAAGATTCTACGTCTTGTGCAGACTTCAAAGGCTTTTGTACTTTCTGGAATGTCTTCTTAAGGGACTTTCTTGAGGCTAAGTATTTCTTCACCTCTCCTGATAGATCTCCGCGTTTTCTTCGTAGAATAGATTGAATCTCCATGAGACCCTCTTTCATATGCGATAAAGCTTCCTTAGAAATGTTGCACAAATCCAAGATCCTTAGTGATCCATCAAGAAGCTGCTCAACTGCTTTCTTGTTCTGTCCTTGAGCTAGAGCCTGTTGTGTGACGGGTAGGCAAATAAGCTTGCCAAGAGACTCATGTAGCTCTTGAAGGTTGTCAATTCTTTTGCAGATTGAATAGGTGGAAGATGTTGAGGCTTCCTCAGATGATCTCAATCTCGCCAACTGCTCATCGACATGAGCGGCTTGTGGGTGAGTTCTAGAAGGGAAACTGTTAGAGCGAACATGGAAAGAGGCTGCCATTTTTTAGGAATCTGAGCTCTTTGTTGTTGATCAAAGAGAAGGTGTTGAGAGAGAAAGATGTTTGTTCTGCCTTCTCATTGCCTCTCCAGTCAATACATATATACACATCTAGGAAAGAGAGGCAAGAGGGATCTCTTTATGATTTTAATATTAACAGCATTAATACAATGTCTCCCTTTCAAGATGGCACAAGACATTTTTTCTTATTATACACAAATAATGGAAGAGATCTCCACCATGTAAGCTCAGTGTCTCCCTCCAGCTACATCTCAATTTACTTAATGCATTGAGATTAGTTTCATTGCAATGAGATATATTCCAGTCTGGCTTGTCTGCTATTCAAGGCAATGCCTATATTCAAGGACTTAAATATTATTTTTCTCTGTGAGATTTCAGAGTAGAATGTGCCATAGGACAAGGAATAGACAGTGCTGATAAAAGAGTCAGGTCTTGATCACGTTGAAGGTGCGGAAATAAAGCCCATAAGACCCTAAACGTAAGCTTTCATTATCTTACAAACCGTGTAACCGCACAAGCACTCTCAATATCTTTTTATCAATTCCAGCTTGGCTTTGTCTCCTGCGTATGAAATTTTTCTGAGTATTTATAAGTCTCTCCGTCTGCACACGTTTGCCTGATAAATTTATGATTATACTAATCAAAAGAACGCAATCAGTAAAGCCACGACATCATAAAATAAGAGAGTGCAACAGAGTTATTGTATAAAGAGTAATTTACATTGTAGGGCAGTTTTCAAATTTTATTAACACTGAAAAACAGTTATTGCTACTTAGGCAGTTTTTGAGTGAAAAGACTCAATTTTTCCTTTAAAAAGCATAACCACTACTTTAAATTTTAGTTAGGTCTTTTTTGTTTGGTTAGACTTTTGAAATTTAAAAATTAATGGTGGACCCCATAACAAATTAAACCTGATATACTCTTTGATTTATCAGACGTATTGAAATAATTATTAAGTTTCGTAACTTTAACCGAGGTAAGATAAAAAGAATAAGAAAGTCAATCAAAAAGAAAAAAGTGAAGATGATGATCTTCGGTGATAAAAATTTGTAAAGAAATTGAAGGTATGGGAAGCGAAGGCCGACAATAACTGTTTTATGAGTGTTGTTATTTTGGTGGATCTATAATCGAATATGAATCTAAGTTTTATTTTTGATTTTGGCAGAAACGGTGGAGGTTGACGGTGTTAAAAAGGAACTACAAAAGAAGCTATTTGCGATGGACTGACTTCTGGTAAGAGATATGCGTTCTATTACAACTTGAGAATTAAAACTTTTTTTTCTTGGTTTTAAGTTCTAATCGATTAATCTATATAATATTTATAAGTTCTAGAGGAAAAAAATGCAAAGTTTGCATGATAAAAATCAATGGCTATGAGATATATTTGCAGGAAACACAAAAAACTCTAATATGAAGAAGATGAAGTTATTACAAAATTGCCACTCATTAAAAAAAGCACCACCACTGGTTCAATGTCCGACTCTGTTTCCAAGTTTCTACTTTGCGGTGAGTCTGCAAACTCTAGTCACCGGGTGATTACTCTCTGCGATATTGGATCTCGTCTTCCTCCGCGTTTTTAATTTGGTGGTTCATCAAGCTCCATCGTGCTTTCTTCTGTGACCTCTCCTCCTCGCCAACCGTCGGCGAATCAAACCGGAGGTCGATCCGATCTGTCAAACCTCGAAAGGATCCATTCCCAAACCAAGTTTTTTTATGTTTGCACGACTGATCCTTTATTTTTCAACTATTTATAATTTGGAACTAAAAATTGTTGATTTGCATACTTGCTTTTCAATTTGGCTCCATACTTCTAATTATCAAAATAATCCCTATTTTTTGAAGATTAGTATGCAAATACATTTTAAAATATTTATGTTGAAGTTATTTGATGTGTACAATATACGACGTATGTTGTACAAAATGTTTATTTTGAAGCCATGTGTTGTGTACACTATTCGACGTACACATATTTTTTTGTTATCCACATGTACAATGATGCACATGTATATAATTTAACTTGTACTATAATACATGAACACCATAGAGTTTCACTATCCTTGTATACATAAACATTATACATGTAAATCGTCCAACTTAGAGCAATGCCAGTTTACGAAGAAATATGTAAACCGTTTTATATGTACATTGCTTAGGCTATGATGATGATTTTAGAGTCTTTAAGAGTTTTTAGTATAATTGCTTAAAAGGGAAGATAAATCACATGTGTACATGTAGACATTGCTCAAGTTATCATATAAGATAAACCAGTCATTCAAAATATATTCATACATTTCATTCACCCTTTTTGTATATGTGTACACAACAAATCGTGTACAAAATACATTTGTACACCAAACAACAATCTTTCTGCATGGAATCATGCTCTCATATTAAACCAAATCGATGGAAGAGGTTTGTTGAAAAAAAAATCACAGACACATATAATTAATATGTACAATATACATGTTATATTTTATTAGACATTTCCATGTACACATATGATTGATATATATGTCAGATGTCCTTTTCATTTGAAAGTATATATGTTTGACGAAAACTAACGTGTACAATATATTTATTATATTTTATCAGATATTTACATATACATATATATTGACATACATATCATATGTCCAATATACATATTATATTTTATCTTAATGATATGTTTTATATCTCCATCACAATCTTATATGTTCAAAAACAAAGTTGTGCACCTCCGTAAGTGCTATGTACATAGATACATGCTCTAAAGTTGTGTACATCCATTAGTGTACATGTGTACACTAAAGTTTGATGACATACATTTGATCATAGTGCAACATTGAATAATTTATGGTGGTTTATGTTACATGTGTACATGTACATTTTATCATGGTACATGTGTACATGTACATTTAATCATGGTACATGTGTACATGTACATTTTATCATGGTACATGTGTACACATTTTATAATGGTACATGTGTACACATTTTATCATGGTACATGTGTACACGTACATTTTATCATGGTGCAAAATTGAATAAGACATTTACGAATTTGTAACATGGATTTATAAGTTTCAATATTGTATAATCAATTGAAGAATATGTGTACATAAAATCTATGCTATAGGATATTATTATTAAACCTGGTGTACATGTATATTGTTGTACATGTGCATTGTTGTAAATGTGGATGGTAAAATATATTTGATGTTTTCAAGTTAATGAAGTCTATGTACAAATGTATAAACTATAACACATATATCATGCAAATTTTATTGTAGGGCAGTTTTCAAATTTTATTAACACTGAAAGACAGTTATTGCTACTTGTAGGGCAGTTTTCAAATTTTATTAACACTGAAAGACAGTTATTGCTACTTAGGCAGTTTTTGAGTGAAAAGACTCAATTTTCCCTTTAAAAAGCATAACCACTACTTTAAATTGCATAACCACTACTTTAAATTTTAGTTAGGTCTTTTTTGTTTGGTTAGACTTTTGAAATTTAAAAATTAATGGTGGACCCCATAACAAATTAAACCTGATATACTCTTTGATTTATCAGACGTATTGAAATAATTATTAAGTTTCGTAACTTTAACCGAGGTAAGATAAAAAAAATAAGAAAGTCAATCAAAAAGAAAAAGTGAAGATGATGATCTTCGGTGATAAAAATTTGTAAAGAAATTGAAGGTATGGGAAGCGAAGGCCGACAATAACTGTTTTATGAGTGTTGTTATTTTGGTGGATCTATAATCGAATATGAATCTAAGTTTTATTTTTGATTTTGGCAGAAACGGTGGAGGTTGACGGTGTTAAAAAGGAACTACAAGAGAAGCTATTTGCGATGGACTGACTTCTGGTAAGAGATATGCGTTCTATTACAACTTGAGAATTAAAACTTTTTTTTCTTGGTTTTAAGTTCTAATCGATTAATCTATATAATATTTATAAGTTCTAGAGGAAAAAAATGCAAAGTTTGCATGATAAAAATCAATGGCTATGAGATATATTTGCAGGAAACACAGAAAACTCTAATATGAAGAAGATGAAGTTATTACAAAATTGCCACTCATTAAAAAAAGCACCACCACCGGTTCAATGTCCGACTCTGTTTCCAAGTTTCTACTTTGCGGTGAGTCTGCAAACTCTAGTCACCGGGTGATTACTCTCTGCGACATTGGATCTCGTCTTCCTCCGCGTTTTTAATTTGGTGGTTCATCAAGCTCCATCGTGCTTTCTTCTGTGACCTCTCCTCCTCGCCAACCGTCGGCGAATCAAACCGGAGGTCGATCCGATCTGTCAAACCTCGAAAGGATCCATTCCCAAACCAATTTTTTTTATGTTTGCACGACTGATCCTTTATTTTTCAACTATTTATAATTTGGAACTAAAAATTGTTGATTTGCATACTTGCTTTTCAATTTGGCTCCATACTTCTAATTATCAAAATAATCCCTATTTTTTGAAGATTAGTATGCAAATACATTTTAAAATATTTATGTTGAAGTTATTTGATGTGTACAATATACGACGTATGTTGTACAAAATGTTTATTTTGAAGCCATGTGTTGTGTACACTATTCGACGTACACATATTTTTTTGTTATCCACATGTACAATGATGCACATGTATATAATTTAACTTGTACTATAATACATGAACACCATAGAGTTTCACTATCCTTGTATACATAAACATTATACATGTAAATCGTCCAACTTAGAGCAATGCCAGTTTACGAAGAAATATGTAAACCGTTTTATATGTACATTGCTTAGGCTATGATGATGATTTTAGAGTCTTTAAGAGTTTTTAGTATAATTGCTTAAAAGGGAAGATAAATCACATGTGTACATGTAGACATTGCTCAAGTTATCATATAAGATAAACCAGTCATTCAAAATATATTCATACATTTCATTCACCCTTTTTGTATATGTGTACACAACAAATCGTGTACAAAATACATTTGTACACCAAACAACAATCTTTCTGCATGGAAGCATGCTCTCATATTAAACCAAATCGATGGAAGAGGTTTGTTGGAAAAAAAATCACAGACACATATAATTAATATGTACAATATACATGTTATATTTTATTAGACATTTCCATGTACACATATGATTGATATATATGTCAGATGTCCTTTTCATTTGAAAGTATATATGTTTGACGAAAACTAACGTGTACAATATACTTATTATATTTATCAGACATTTACATATACATATATATTTGACATACATATCATATGTCCAATATACATATTATATTTTATCTTAATGATATGTTTTATATCTCCATCACAATCTTATATGTTCAAAAACAAAGTTGTGCACCTCCGTAAGTGCTATGTACATAGATACATGCTCTAAAGTTGTGTACATCCATTAGTGTACATGTGTACACTAAAGTTTGATGACATACATTTGATCATAGTGCAATATTGAATAATTTATGGTGGTTTATGTTACATGTGAACATGTACATTTTATCATGGTACATGTGTACATGTACATTTTATCATGGTACATGTGTACACATTTTATCATGGTACATGTGTACACGTACATTTTATTATGGTGCAAAATTGAATAAGACATTTACGAATTTGTAACATGGATTTATAAGTTTCAATATTATATAATCAATTGAAGAATATGTGTACATAAAATCTATGCTATAGGATATTATTATTAAACCTGGTGTACATGTATATTGTTGTACATGTGCATTGTTGTAAATGTGGATGGTAAAATATATTTGATGTTTTCAAGTTAATGAAGTCTATGTACAAATGTATAAACTATAACACATATATCATGCAAACGACTACTATGACCATATCTATGAATAATGCAAATGGAAGGTCATTTATGTTATTTGAGTGAACATTTAGGTATTAATCATCATTAATATCTCTTTTTTAATTATTTTTAGCATTTTTATTTAGTTTATTTATATAAATTGGGGATAAGCTAGGGATGACAACTGGAGTTGTAGAGAACAATGGAGACGAGCCCAAGGCAGGAGGGATGGTGGCTGTTGGTAGCAGTTCAAGCATCATCGGCGATAGAGAAACATATAAATGGATAGAGAGCACTGATGTTCGTGCTTGCGGCAATATCGAGCCGCGACGGAGAGTTCGAGAAATGAATAATAACTTAAGGTCTTGCTTTACAGAAAAACACAAAAAAAAAAACTAAACTAATTTGTTGGGTTAATCGGATGGTGGATAAAAAGTTACAGAGCAAAAGTAAATCAGATGGTGGAAAAGAAAGAGTTAATGTCTTGTCTAAAATATCAGAGCTAATCTGGGTCATTCATTGAGATAATCAATGTGCGGCTGGGGTTGCTTCCCGCTAAAACTCTAGTTAATAAAGTAATGAGATTAGTTAAAGACAAACTAAATTTATTAAGAAAGGAAGAAGCTGTCGAAGAAAAGTGTGCTAGTTTATCTTGTTATAAAAAACTTAAAACTGTCATGCAGTGTAAATCTTTTTTGTATAAAAGCAGATCTAGTACAATGTTTTTTTATTTGACAGAAGCCTTTCAAATTTAAATGACATAAACATTTACAAGATAGAGCGATAAAATCCTATAACGAGATAAAATTTGCATGAACACATCATGATAGATAGCATCTCATACTTATGAAACTACTTAGGTAGAAAGGAGCAAAAGCAACAATGAAATCAGAGATAGTAGCTAACAATACACGACCACGACAACCATGTTATCCTTGCCTTTGTACTATCTTCCATTCCAAATATTGGTATTTGATAGAAGGTTTTGTCTCTCTCTCTCACCCCTTGTCAACAGTAGCGGACGCAAGAATTTCTTTGTATGGGGCATGTAACCAAATTCTTGTAATGTTTAGTTTAAGTGAATATTTAGATAAGCTTAGTATTAATTATAATGGGTGAAAAATAATTTAGGGTGGGGCACATTCCACATCCCTTTTGGCTCTAGGTCCGCCCCTGCTTGTCAAACCGAGAGAACTCATTGGCTCGATCTTGGCTTCATCCACATCACCTGGCACTTGGAAAAAGACTCAAGCTCATCTTCAAGATCTTGAATGCATGATTAGGATTTTCACATTCCATATTTAAGGTCTTCTTTGATTGGACTCTGGAGAAATGTTGTTAATTCGTTTGTTTCAGCTTGGCATGTAACTTTCTTCTGGTTCATTAGCTTTAAGACGAGTGACCATTTGCTGAAATTCTTTGATCCGTAGATGAAGCAAAAGTTGTTGCATCTAAAATCGGCGTATTTGATAAGAATACAATTTCAATTAAGGTTTAGGAGAAGTTTCGGGATTGAGATTAGAATTCGGCGAATGAACATACAAAAGTTATATTTAGAATTCGGCGAATGAACAGAGCAAATGTAATAGCTTCTGCTTCTCCAAACACTGCCAAATATTCGTCGTTGCACTCTTGGTCTTTTTCACAATCAAACTCTTAAGGTCCTTTTTCAATGACTTCTTGATGGATGTTCTTGAGGCTAAGTACTTCTTGAACTCTCCCAATAGGTCTCTGCACTTTCTTCCCAGCATCGATTGGATCTCCATGAGACTCTCTTTTATCTGCGACAAAGCATTCTTCGAAATGCTGCACAAATCCAAGATCATGAGAGATCCATGAAGATGCTGCTCAATAAATTTCTTGTTTTTCTCTTGGGCTAAAGCTTGTTGTGTGAAAAGAAGAAAAATGAGGTTGTCAAGTGATGCATCATATGTTCTTATTCGTAAAAAGGCTTTGGTTTTTACTTTTCTTTTAAGATAAATATAAGTATTCTTATTACTAAAGAGATTATGATTTAGAATTTAGAATAAAAAGTTAGATTATAATAATTAAGGACTTGAGACTTTTCTTATTAGTATAAATAGTGAGATCTTTGATTGTAAGAGTCATTATTATTGATTTTACAAAATAAGCTTTGCTTTAAATTCTTGTTTTCGGGTAGATCATTGGTGACTCAATGCAGTCAAGATCGTAGATTTTTTGGGCATTCTCAAACTAAAAAATTGGATCCACACCATATCGGTTTACTACATGTGTTGTTATCAGAGACAACAGTTTATATTTCTAAATATAAAGCATGATCATGGCACCAAGAAAAATAACAGGCGAGCAGCTCGATGAGATACATCAGATGTTGGAGATATTTACAAATGGATTACAAGCATCATTACAACCTTCAGTCACGAACGTGTTACAGTGGTTCTACCAGAGCAATGCAATCAACATGACAATCTGGGAGATCGACAACAACATTAACCTCAGAAACATGATGCTCCACTTGAGGCATCGGATGAAGAAGATATGGTTTACAACCTATTTTTAGAAACACAATGAACAACAAGGGCGACATGTCAACCATCAAAACAAGCAATATAATGTCCTTGGACATGATCATGAGTTATTATTTGAATTAAACATACTAGCTAAAATCCTAAGACTAAAGTTACTAAAACCCACATATTTTCTATTTTCTTATTTAATAGCATATATTTTTCTAACCTAATATGTAATCCTACTATTTGATTTTAAAAAAATTCTTGATTTCTTATATATAAACATAGACTACCTAAAACCTAAATTAAGTTTATTAAAAATAAAGTTCTTCACATCGTGTCTTTACTCTGCATCTACTGCATAATTTTCTATTTACTTTAGTTAACTTGGTTTGATTGTGTTCTTATAAACTTTTTGGCTCTAACTGGTGGCCATGAAAGGAATAATAAGAACAAAGGGGAAATGAATGAAGAGGAACAAAATAAGAGGAATATTTGTTCCTTATATTTCTTCTCAGATTTATTAAGGATAATTTATTATATAATTCCTTAAATTGAAAGGAATGAGAAGGAACATTGAGGAAAAAATATTCCTTACAAATGGTGCCAAATTTAAGGAACAAAGATGAATTAACTATTCCCACTCATTTCTTTGGTCACCATTTAGAGCCTTTGTGTTTTTATAAGAATTTTGTTTTAGTTTTATATTGGATTTAGTTCACATAAAATATTTTTTATTGTCACCAACGTGATGGTTTCATGGTCATGTGTTTATGTTTTAAACATGATTTCTCTTAAAATCTAAACAAAGGAAATCCAATTAAAGCAAACCGAAACACAAACCAAACCAAATACAAACTGAACCAAAACCGATCCAAACCAAGTATAATTTACTTCAGTTATAAAATTCTAGAACCTAATTAAGCAAACCGAACCGAACCCAAATTGAACCAATAAAATAACCAAGTGCCCACCCCTATGGGAAAGTCACTTAGTACTATTAGGAACTCTAAAGCTAAAGCCAAACATCTTACATCTTACAAGTTCTGTTTTTCCCTGGTGAAGCAGGGTAACACTGAAGAATAATTAAATCTTAGTACGAGATTTCTTCTTTACATAGATTAAAAATATAATAGGTTGATTATAGGTGTAATATTCTGCAGCCATGGGCTTATACTCAAGAACTGGTCTTGTCCCAGTTCGAATCCTTGTTTAGGTAACTGCAGCTCTGGTATTGGTAAGACTCCATAAGGCAGCTTCAGTGATGAAGAAGATTCCTTTCTCTCTGATTCTCTCTGTTTCTTTTTGTTCTTAGCGTTTTCGTTATGCTCTTGAAGTATTGAGATGTGGTTTGGTTCTTCCATGGCTTCTGCTTGAGGAAAAGGGAACGAGGTCATCATCAAGTCTTCCTCTTTTCCAGCAAAAGAATTGGTCTCGCAAGACGAGAGAGGAGAGCTTGGGCGTGTTTGTTTCATCTTAGATTCCATCTCTGCTCTTTGCTCCAATACTTTAAGTGAAGTGGCTTTTCTATATATCTTACAAAGCACAACGTTCTGCAATCAAAAGACAAGACAAGATGAGAAACATAACTGATTCAGAACAGAGCTTTTGTCTTAAAAGGTACCTTTGGTAAGATGCAGTGGTCAGGCATTCTGAACTCGTTCATGACCCAATCAGTCTTGGTTCCTCCTGGTGCTCTTCCTGTGTAGAACACAAGGGTCTTCTTGAGCCCAATCATACGTTTTGGCTCAGACAAGCTTATGATCTTACGATCAGACCCAGTTGCTTTCCAATATCCTTTCTCAGTTATCCTGCTTGGTCTACCTCCATCACCTTGCTTCTTTTCCCTTGGCACAAAGAAGTACCATTCCCTCTCCCCTATTGTCGATAAATCTGTGATCAAAGTTCAAACTTTAATTATACAGAAAAGAAGATGAAATAGAAATGAAGAAAGATACTAGACTAGTACATACGAGGTAAGTCCCATGGATCATGACGATAGATGTTGAGAAAACCAATGACTTCTGCTTTTGCTATTTTCCCGTAAACCATGTTCTTGAGGTAGAAATCAAGAAGCTCTTCCTCAGTTGGATGGAATCTGAAACCTGGCAGCTGAATCTCTTTTGACATATCTCCCAGTGTCCCTAAAAACACTTACCAGGTTTTGGTTATCTTATAAGCCCTGAAACAATGCTGATACACTTAGTTGGTGGTGGATATCACTTAGTTGATACAATGCTCACTTATATACAACACTTGGACCGAATGTGTTAAGAGATAAGAAAATTGTGTGATGAGGCAGTGTTTTGAGGGAGCAGACCAAGTCAAAAGAAAAATGTAGAGGCATATTATGTAACATTCCATTGTGTAACTATTCTGAATGCTTTTGGAGGTTTGTGATCTTTACTAGGAAAGAGAGAGGGTCTTTATCAAAGTTGATGGAGCCCACGCGTTTTTATCTTAGAAGGGGTCTTGAGGATTTGGCCAAAAGAGTTTTGGTGCCACTGTTTTCTACTTTGTTTTTAAATAATTACTAGGTGTTTGTTCTCGATTTCGCAGATAATAATATTATCATATATCCTCATATATATTAATTGAGAAGTCACTTTAGTGTTTTTAAATAATTTTTGAGACTTTTATCAAATCATTTTGTATGCCAGCATTAAAAAGTATTTTTAAATAATTTCAGAATCTTTTCAAAACAATTTATAAATCTTGTGTGGGTTTTAAAAAACATAATTTTTTTAATTATGCCTTATATACAAATCTAATTGTTTTATCTAAGAATATACAACCACTATTATTATTTCTATAAAAACATATTTAAATATTTTAAATAGTTATAAATAAATAATTTGTAAAAAATAAAAAATTGATGAAACATTATATATTCTTTCTATAATTATGAAATTAGTTACTATAAATTATTATTTGTAATATTACCTTGTGTTTTTTGGTAACTTGTATTAATTGGTTATAGAGTTTCCTTTTATTTTTAGATTTTATTAAAATAAATATTTAATAAAAATTATCAACCAATCAAATTATAACAATTTTTTGAAACTTCACCTATGAACGACACGCCAGCAAAAGTCACTAAAATGATTTCTCAATTAATATATATGAGGATGCTTTAAATATTTTTAAAATAATTAAAATATAGAAATAGATAAATGTAAACAAAACTAAAAAGACTAGTAATAAATGATTTTTAATAGTATTTTTTATTAACTTGAAGATATCCCAAATCTATGAAAAAATCTAGATTAATCTTTAAGAAAACGTGCAACCCACAGATCGACCATCTCTTCTCTTAGATATTCAAATGAACCTAACTAATAGGACAATTTCTAAGTGGCCACATGATGAAGTGTAATGAAATGCATTCAAACGCCTGTTGCTTAACAACCCAAAACTCACCTACCATAAATTACCATCACATAGTTAGAAAAATATTGATGACTAGCATTTATGTTTAACATTTGTAACTAAAGTTTACTAATAAAATTATTGTAAATTTATTTTCTAAATGATGGCAGATTATATATATCAATCAGTCTTTATGATCAGTATTTGCTAGGGGTGGGCAAAAAAATTAAAACTTGAGATGGAAACCGAATTTGTATACAAATCCGAATTTTAGAATTACATGAATACATTATGTAGGATGGTATGAAATGTATCTGAACCTGAAGTTTTATTAACGGATCCGAATAGATAACCTAATAATTTTTAAAATCTGAATAGTCCAAAAATCTGATATGCAAGTGAATAAGAATTCAAAATATTTTTCAAAATCTGAATAAGTACTTCACATACTCAGTTCTTTGTTTACTTTGATGTTATATCTAAAATTTCAGATCAAAATGAATTCAGATCTAAAATGAGTTTTAGATAGAATCACAAAATATATCTAAACCCGAAATATTTTTAACTATATCCAATTTGAACATATATAAAATCTGAATGGACTTATGAGACTAAACCCTAAAACGTGATCAGAAATTGTAACAAGTATCTGAATGCGGATGCCTCGTAGTTACGATAAAAAATCATTATGTAATCATAAAAATCATCATGCATGTCTACCATCATTACATATAAACGTATAAATATACCGTCATTGTATATAGACATATAAGTCTTCTCTCACTGAATGTAAACATACAAATTTATCATAATCATGTGTAAGCATATAAGTCTACCATCATTAGATGTTAACATACAAATCTACCATCAGTGTATATATGTAAGCATATAAATCTATAATTATATAATTATGTGTAAACATAAAAGTCTACCTTTATACTGATAAATGATACATATAGCACTACCATCAGTGTATATATGTAAGCATATAAATCTATAGTTATATAATTATGTGTAAACATAAAAGTCTACCTTTATACTGATAAATGATACACATAGCACTGGTAATCAGTAAATCTACCAACAATAACTTACTTCAGTAAACTCAAAAAAATGAATAACTTTATCGCTGAAAAATAAGTTTATCACTTAATTGTAACTTTACTATCACTAAAATATAACTATCATCTTATATAAAAACCTGCTGAATTAACCTGCTGAATGTCTACCCGGATCTAAAAGTAAATTCTCTCATCAATATAACATCAAGATCATAAAATTTACAGGTCATTTGGATAACGGTGGATCCTCAAAATGTAAAAACAATTGAAAGTATACCATTAAGTTAAATTCAAACATCAGATCGTAATGGATGGCATTTTACTACTAATAGGAGATATATGGTTAAATTTGGATATCAAGTTGAATAAGTGTACCCGGATAGAGAAAAAACGTTACCAGAGTATGGTCCCTCTGTCTCTCCACTAAAGGCTTTCTGTTGGAAAGTACGCTATCCACCTAAGATGAAACACTTTTTATGGCAACTGGTATCATGATGTATAGCGGTAAAGAAAAATTTAAGAGAAAGAGAAATACAAGAAGATACAACTTGTACAATGTGGAGCACCTGAGAAATCCATAAATCATGTATTTTTTTAATGTCTTCCAGCGGTCCAGGTTTGAGCACTTTTGCGAATTCCATCAAACCCAAACATATTCCCCATTGCATCACATTTTGAAAATAGGGATTATCTACTTTAGAGGGTTTCTCCGGAATTAGAACATCATTAATTTTTCTGGATCGTATGGTACATATGAAAAGGAAGAAACAACAAAGTTTTTAGCAATTTGGATATTGATCCTCAAGTACTCTCTAATTGGCGGAAACAAAGTTATTATTTTGGGTTGAGGCACATAATTCACTGATAAAAAGAATCGATCAAACTCGATTACAAGTAGATGCAATAGTCCCGTTTATATGAGGTAGATGGTGTTTTACAGATGGATCATGGAAACATCAGGAAATCTATTATGGACAAAGATAGTATAGCACACTGGAAAGTTTTGAAGGTCTAATGGGAGCAAGGAATACAAGAGCGAGTCAGTCACCACTTCACTCAGAGATAGATATGCTCATTTGAGCAGTGGAATATATGAAGAATCTACAACAGATTAATGTTACTTTTACAACGGATTGTTCTCAGTTGGTGAAGATGGTTTCGGAACCAGAAGAATGACCAATCTTTAAAAGTTATTTGGAAGACATAAAAATTTTGAAGAGAAGTTTCAACAGTTCAGAGCTCATTTATATACCACATACGCAGAATTCAGAGGCAGACAGATTTGCACGCAGTGAAAGAAAATAACTGTCGTTTGTTGTTCATATAGATGTGGAGTTACCAGTTTGTTTTGCAAAATCTATATGAATCTATTTATGCTGCCGACAAAAAGAAAAAAGAAAAAAAAACACTGTTGAATGTCTACATATCTCTAATATATTATTTCATAACGATTTTAATATATATGATGTGTTGACGTGTGAATGACTCTTATATTCATTATAAAGTTAGATTTAAATTGTTAGAATAATTAAAATATAGAGTTATCAGTTTTGTTTGAAAAATCTTCATAAATTTATTTATGTTGATGACCAAAAAAAAAAATTACAATACATGTCATCCGTTATGTGGTCTAAATCTTAAGATATACTATATTTTATTAAATTAACTATAAAAATAATCTATAATCTAAAAAATTCTTAAGAAATAAAAATAAAAACTACAAAATTACCTTAAATGATTTAAAGTATATATATGATAACTAATGATGTTGAATATAAAACTTCCTTTATCATTTTTTGTTTACTTTTATATTATTAAAATAATTTAACAATTACATTAACCATATAAAAAAAGATTTTTGTATATGTTATATTTTAAATATTTACTGGACTATAAATTACTAAAAATATTGAAGATTTCACATTTAAAATTTTTGATCAATGTGTTAAATTTTTTATTATGAAAAAATGCAAATAATCATAAAATTATATGTGTAGGAATCCCCATTTAACAATATCTAAAATATATATTTATTTTAATATTGTTTAAACTGAATTATATACCATATAAATCTATAATATTTGAATATTATTGTTTTTAAAAAATATACATCATACTTGAAAGTATAATGAAAATATAAAAAAATTGATTTAATAGATGTTTGATGCATGTTTCTGTTTGTAAGCAAAACATTGGTTTGTTTTTCATTTTACCTTTTTATGTCATGTATCTCAAATTCAAGTGATATGAATTTAAAAGTAAGATCTCAAAGTTTTAGAAGATTTCTCTAAATTTACCAACGTGAACTGTAATATATAAGATAATGTGGCATCCAAACTATCCATAATCAACCATTGTTTATGAACAAATAAGATGTAAAAAAAAAAAAAAAATCTGGCTAAAAGCTTACAAATTCCTATGTCAATTTTTTATATATATTTTGGATAGCATACAAGTGGCAAGTTCCATATTAGCATATATATATATATATATATATATATATATATATATTATCACATGAGTTCATGGGGCTTGTTTTACAGATGTTTAAGATACTTAAGCGTGCGATTATAGAAAGATATTCTATAATCCTAAGTGTAAATGAGAATATATGTATATATGAGATTCGAAATCGAATCACATCACTCGCCAGCCAACAAAATTAAGTTTCCGATCGGTTACATAAATGGATGACGGCTTGTCATAAGGTCCTTGTTTTGCATCACCTGTTCTGTTTTATAGCTTTTGTTTTTTTTTTTCACGGGAAAATCCACAGAAAAAGTTAAAACTATACATAAAAAAATAAATGTTGTCTAAATAATATTTTCTTCGTTTTTGAAAATAAAATTTTTTAGATTTTATTTTTTTCTACAACAATAATTTTTTTATATTTTTAAAATATTTTTGTACATTTTTGAGAAATATTAATTATGAATATTTGAATTTGTTAAATTTTATTGGTGGATAATTATTGAAAAATGTATAAAAAATAAAAAATAAATAAATTATAAATATTTATTATATTTTTAATAAACGTAAAAATTCTAAAAAAAAATTACTTTTGAAAACGAAGGGAATAGTTATTCTAGATGCAACAAGTATACTTAAATGATAGATAAGGTTGTTGGGCTGTCAAGTTGACACGTTTGTAAAAGGACATACGTACAAAATAAATTATCAATTATTTTTTATTTATTTGTTTTTATTTTTTATTTTATTTTTTTAATAACAAGGGGATAGGAACTAATACGGTAAGGAATGTATGCTAGCAGCCTTGCATACTCCCTCTGTTCCACTAAGATAAATGTTTTACAAAAATAAATTGTTTCATAAAGATGTATTTTTATGCTTTCTATACAAAAATTACAACTTTCAATAAAATTAATTAAATTTATTGAAAGACTATTGGTTAAAATGCATTGAAATTTGATAATTTCTAAAAACGATGTATGATTAATATGTTTTTTTAATATATGTGAAAACATCAAAACATACATTTTACTGGAACGGAGGGAGTATTATAGTTTCTGGGAAATTGCAGAGATACTTTTATTCGATTATTTGTCTTTACGAATGCCAACAAGAACATCCAAACACTTTTTAAACAAACATCAATAAACACTTTTTTTTTTGGCTCAAAACAGCAAACATCAATAAAATATCAACGAAACTACCCAAATAAAAAGGTAGGGTCCTAACAAGATTCCTCATCTACACATTGAAAGCAAATACATACTCGAGTAAACAGTAATGAGGAATTTTTAACAATAATTGATTAAAGACCTTTTTGACGTAATGGATGATTATTCAGTAAGAAAATAATAAATATATGCTGTAGGTTCTTTTTGAATGATACTCCCTCCGTTTCATATTACTTGTCGTTCTAGGTTTATTCACACATATTAAGAAAACATATGATTTTGTATATTTTCAAAATAAAAATACAATTACCTATACACCTAACCATATTTCAACCAATAGAAAAATAAAAACACAATTACCTATGAATCTTATTAATGAATTTTGCATTGAAACTCTAAAACGATACTTATTTTGAAACGAAAATTTTTCCCTACAACGACAACTAATATGAAACGGAAGGAGTATATGTTACTGTACTTTCCAATGTGACCGAAAACCATTACATAAATCTCCAACTTTTCTCTATTTTTAATATTAAATTCTAAATTTTATAGTAAAATTTATTTAAGTTTATTTTACTTTTACTTAATTATAGAGTTAAAAGTAAGTTTAGTCTAAAATAAAAAATAATTATTATTTTTAGTATTTTGACTTTATTTTTTCAAAACAGAGTAAATTTAAAATAAAACTTAATTTATTTTGGAGTTACTACAATTTTAAGTAAAACATAGAATGAGACATTAGAAATGCTCTTGGTATTAAAATGAAACCTTAATGGTTCTTAGAAAAAGAAAAAAAAACTTATTGGTTACAGAAACTGTTAACAAACCATATATGATATATGGTATCCAATTTTTTTTTAAAAATCTGATCTGGATACTAAGTAGGATATTTTTGGCTAACTTGATCGATCTTAGTTGAATTATGGTTCAATAAGTTAAATTTTTTTTATTATATAATCATATATTAATATAATACCAACAACCACTGTAAAATATAAAATAAATTAAAAAAATCAAATTGTTTTAAAAATATAATTTCAATATTTAAATTTTTTATGTAAATTTTAATTAGTACTTGTTATGAAAAAAACAAATTATGTGACTAATTTTATATACCAAATTATGACTTTGGCTAGATATTAAGATAGTAAATAATTAAATAACAATTATTATAGAGTTAACTTTTAGGGTTAATTAAGTGAATATAAAAAATATGAGAAATAATTAGCTATCAATGCAACATTTTATGGTATTTGCAGAATCGAGAAAGAGATGGTGGTATAATTACCTTTCTGTCCAAAGTAATATGAGTGTGATTTATAGGGTAGTTATAAACTAGAATAGTATTGTCATTATTGTATAGGGTAGCTATAAGCTATAAACTATAAGCTAGTATGACTATTAAAAAAAATTATTAACTCAAAATTAGTAGAATATGTTAATGGCTTGTTCTTAACCGTAAACTCTAAACCATAAATTTAATTTTAAATCCAAAGGTTAACTCTAAACCCAAGGGTCAACCCTAAACCCAAGGGTTAACCTTAAACCCAAGGGTTAACCCTAAACCCAAGGGTTAACCCTAAATCCTGGGTTAACCATAAACCCAAGGGTTAACTCTAAACCCAAGGGTTAACCCTAAACCCAAGAGTTAACCCTAAACCCAAGGGTTAACCCTTAACCCAAAGATTAAAAAAAAAAACAGTTTTTGAATCAGGAAAAAAAAAATTTCTTCGTCCAAAACAAAAAGAATATAAAGAGAAAGAACAAGAGAAATAAAGAGAGAGAAAAAAACAGTTTATGTCCACAAGTTTACATGTAAAAATATTATAGGAATGAGTAGAGTTATTATTGGTATTAATTGAAAATGTACAGTTGCATGCCTATCTACCTAATAAAATTTATTTCCGTGTATATCTACTGCAATTTCCCTAACTTTTAAATGCACAATAACCACAAACTTATAATAGATTATTAGTAACAAAAGTAAACTAATACAGAATCATATGAATAAATTTTGGTTTTCTCTGCCACTATTTTTTCATTTTCTTTAAACGACATAGTAAAAGATTACTCAAAACTAAAAAAATACAAATCAAATTTTTTATTTAATTACTATTAAAAGTATACCAAATGTTTAATCATTTTTGAAAATATTATTAGGTTTTATGGGCTTATATTGGGTCAATCAAGTCTTGAGTTAATGGTAAGTTTTTGGTTCTTATCAAAATTGTAAATAAGGTATTTTCAATAATTTCAAATTGGATTATATGTTGGTCACTAGATTTACCAATTTGCTTGCGGATCCGGGTCAGTACGAAAACATTGCTGGCATCAATGATGACTAGTGAAACTCAAACGATGAAACTCATATTTACAATAACTTACATACATGCATATATATGGAGTCTGATTGATCATATATCTTTTTCTCTACATTTTAATTTGGATTCTTTTTTTTTAGATTTTAAACATAGTTATATGTCTAGCAGTTTAGTTCTTTATAAACATACCAAAATCTTATATGAATATATCATTTGAGAAAAAATTGCATTAGGTGTTGTCAAAAGAAAAAAATTGCCTTAGGCCCCTAGAAAAGTCTGCACGGCACTGCTGGTGATTTTCCTCTTAGGTTGCTGTGCTTTCTGGAGCCAGAGACAACTACATTCTCCACATTTTTTATTCGCTAAAACTAACAACATTGATGTCATCCATCCATTTCATCATTATCAACTTGCCTTCTAATGGAACTCTATTCGATGGCTCGATGCTTCCTCTAAAACCGACGACTGAGTCAATTTGCGTATCAAATGAACCTCATCTTCATCCAGAAAAGTAAGCAACTCGAAAAGAGAAATCAGAAAGCTATCCACAAATCTTTTGAGTGATATGATCGTAAGGCAATAATTTAAGACCTAGTTATACGCCTGATGTAAACCTCTGTTGAAGATAGAAAGAGATATAAAGCTTAGGTAAAGCTTCCTTTTAACCGTAGTTTCTTTTAGGGATTAAAGTTAACTCTTGAAAATTATTTTCTTAATGACAAAGAGATTCATATATAGATATTGATACAACTTATTCATGATACTTTTAAGCAAAAAAAAAAAAAACATTCTAAAACATAAAGAAATTATGAAGGAATAAAAATCAGAGTAAAGCACCAAAACTCATAAATTCAAAAACCTAACAATACTTAAACTACACTAACTATGGCCACGTATTGTTACTCTCCTCTTTGACCCAGAGCTTGTCCTCAAACTCCAACTCTGCTTGCATATTTTACAACTTCTCTGCACATTCCAGCAAACCGCACATGTATTCTGACAATTTCACCCAAAATTCTTACTTTTCACTCTTTTGCACCTACAAAGCCAAGATTCAACATAGCCATCATTCTTTAGGAGAGTTGAACTTTATATTATTCTTATTTTGTTTCTCTCCATGTGTTTTCCGTTTCCGATGTCGCTCTTGTGGTCTTCATTTGACAATTATTGATCTGAACTTTGAAGAGCCATCAGAGAACATTATTTCACCATGATTTCTAGAACTCCATGTGTGTCACATCCCGGGCTCTGGCCCAATTGTTAGTAAGGAGGCTCGTGATGTTATAACCCATGTAGATAAAACTCTATGTTTTTTAGAACTTCATATTTGTCACATCCCGGATTTGGTCCAATTGTTAGTAAGAAGATCCGTGATGTTATGACCCATGTAGAAAAAACCCTAGGGTCTTTCCTTTCCTATTCTATAAAAAAAAAGTAATCCTTAGGTATTTCTCTACAGAGAGAAAACATAGCAAAGCCTTGTCCAACTGAAGAGAGAGTAGCTATCAATAGAGGAGAAGCCACCAGAGCTACCGTGAGTCATCAGAGAACCACCAGCCACCGTGAGTCATCGGAGAACCACCAGCCACCGTGAATCTCACCGGATGGGAGCTCTCACCGTGTTTTGATCCCTTCTCTTTGTTTTCTTTAGTCTTTTGCTCTCATTCTTATTGATCTAGCAACTAGTGAGGGTAGAAAATCCCAAACACTGTTTTTTAGTTCTCTCATATCTCTTTCTTCTTTTGAATCTCTGATCTAGAGTTTGGTTGGAAACCAACCCTTGTATAGTTGTATTTGTAGATCTGGTTTGTGAGGAGTCATATAACACATATCTACTTTGTTTCATCTCTCGATTAGCAGATCAAGGCTAAGGTGAGGGCTTATTGCAATCTCCATCTCCTTCTATCATTCTCTCATCATGATAGAAGTGTCTAGGTTGATCATTCACCCCTACACGTATCTATAAACGTACATGTAGTTGTTCTGTTTAGATCTATACTTATATACATATACATATTTTATATATATATATATATATCCAAATGTTTGATACACTAAAATTGTGTATTTTCTATTGCAAGCTAACAATGTAGATGTAGTATTTGAGATTCAATTTCAGAGGACCGTTCTTAACTTTGTTTCTATGAGTTTGATATTAAGCTAAAACAATCGATTTCAATTTGTTACATTAATGCAAGATTACATAAATATATGAAAATATATTATGTTTAATAGATATATAAATAGGGAGTATAAGCTCAGAACTAAGTTGAAATTACATTGTTCTTTGTCATCTATATTCATAATGCAAACTTTCAAAGTTTTCAAGAAATGGTTCACTACAAGAAAACGCATGTATAACGACGACGGTTTTCGTGGTTATTTCGTCGTAAAATAGAATTTATGACCAAATAACCACGAAAGTCATTTCTTCGTTAAACGTTTGTCGAACGTATATTTCTATGCTATTTCGTCGTAATGTTATGAGGAAAGGTTTCGTCGTAAAATAGAGTCAAAAATTTCGTTGTAAAAGCTACGTAAACTTTTTCCTCGTAAAGTACACATAAACTATTTCCTCGTAAAGTACACATAATCTTTTTCCTCGTAAAGTAGATGCTTGATTTTGTCATTCTTTACACGTAACTTTTACGACAAAGCTGTGTGTCTTTTGTAGTAAATTCCTCGTTTACTATTTTCAATTTACTTGTTAATTAGACGTAATTTAGCTACGAATTTGCTTTGATTCTTTATTTTCTACAATAAAAATATATAATCAAATATATTTTAAAATTTATTTCAAAATTATTAAAAATGTAAATAATAAATCAATACGAAAATATTTTATAAATATTTAAGTTTCAAGTTTATAATACAATAAAATGAAAAAAAAACTAAGGGTAATTTAAGAACCTTTCGCGGAGAGAATTTAAGAACAAACACTCAGGAATATCGTGCACGATATCCCCGAGATCAGTTGAGAGGAGGAGCTAAGCGTAATGAAGATGGGGGATCCGAGGGGGTGACAAAGGTGGATACCCGAGAGGAGGGAGAGCTTGAGGCTGTAGGTATGGATAAACTGGGCCAGGATGATGCATAAAGATTCCAAGACCAACCATTTGAAGCATTCCATGCGAGTTTGGTTAAGACGCAGGGCTCCCCGATTAAAACAGGGTCAGCTTTGCTCGATAAAGCACATGATATGGAGGTAGAGATGAATGTTCTGAAGGAACAACCTGCTTCTTTAGTTGAAAATGTTCCCATAATGGAAAATGTATTGGAGAGAGAAGTAGGAAACAAGGTCGTGGGTGAGAGTAGTGCTTTTCTGATTGAAGAGGAGGATTTAGAGGATCTCACTGACGAGGAAACTGGAGAAATCGGAGTGGGGGAGATTGAATTTGGAGGACTCGGAGCTTCGCAAGAAGGAAAAGGCGAGGAAATGGGTCTTGATAATACAGGTACCATACAAAATGGGGCTCTCGATGAGAAGAGTAGGATTTTGGGCGAGACTGTTCAGAAACAAGGGGTGCGAAAGAAGCTGTTTAAACCTTTACTAACTGGTGCAGGATCAAACAAGTTGAGATTCACCCAAGCACTTGCATCTCCCCGCAAGCGCTCTTTCGCGAAAACGGGGACTCGTCAAGGTGATAGCCACAAACAGTCGGAGGTCAGGGGCACATCAAACCCCCCTCCTGGGTTACCAAAGCCGTGATTTTATGAGTTTCTCCAGTTTGATGGCAGTGATTCGGGTGCAGGGTGGGGACTTTCATTTTGGTGATGTTTTTTGTCTAATAAGCTCTAGGAGCATTTTCTTTTCATTTGGTTGGTTGTTGTCTTTATTGTTGGTTTTCATTTTATGGTGCGGGTTAGGGATTGTATTCCTCTTTCTATTAAAGCATGGGAATAATATGAGATTATTTAGCTATCGATTTATTTGCTGGTTGGTTCTGAGAACTGGAGTTATGGAAGATATTGGATTAAGTTTTGCTCCACAGGATCTTTGGCTTTTAGGGTATCTGAAATTCAATATATGGTATGAAGCTTGGGCCTCCAAAAAAGGGGGTTGGATCATTATTACATCTATTGATGTGGTTTGTAAACATCAAGGAGACAAAGGAAACCAGTTAAGAGATTGTTACATGGAAGACAGGTACAGAAGTACACCGAGTTCGGGAATTGGTGTTTCCTGCGAGGATCTTGTTGGAAGCGGACTTACGGGACTTTTAGTAATTCGGTCAGTGAACTATGGAGTGGTTTTACTGATCAGACTACAAAATAATTTTTATGAAAGTGCTCAGCTGGAATTGTAGAGGGATGGTAAGCAAGTGGACCATTAGTTATCTCAAACAAATATGGCATAAACACAAACCGGATTTTTTGTTTTTGTCTGAAACAAAACAAGATTTCGATTTTGTTAAAGGTTTCCAGACTCACTTTGGTTTTGATAAATTGGTAACAGTGGACCCGATTGGTACAAGTGGAGGTTTAGCCCTTTATTTTAATGATGAGTATAAAGTTAATATCTTATACACTAGTAACCGTATGATTGATGTGGAAGCGATCGCGTTGGGGAAAAAAGTTTACATGACTTTTGTCTATGGAGATCCGGTACATAAGCTGCGGGATCAAGTTTGGGAACGGTTAACTAGGTTTGGTATTGCAAGATTGGAACCATGGTTTATCATTGGAGATTTAAACGAGATAACGGGCAACCATGAAAAGGAGGGCGGGGCTTTACGAAGTGCAGGATCGTTTTTATCTTTTAATAATATTAATAGAAATACAGGTCTTTTGGAATTTCCGGCCAGAGGAAATCAGATGTCATGGCAAGGAAGGAGAAATAAAGTAATGGTCAGATGCACATTGGACCGAGCTTTAGCAAATGAAGATTGGCATGCTTTATTCCCATGTTCTTACACAGAATATTTAGGGATGGAGGGGTCGGACCATAGGCTGGTGGTGGCTTTTCTAGAGAACAAGAATATTCGACGACGGGGACAATTTCGTTTCGATAAGAGATGGATTGGACAGGACGAATTTTTGGACTCGATCGAGAAAGGTTGGAGTGGATCGGCAATGGGTAATGTGGGAGAATCGGGGGAGATAGTTTCAAAAATTATCAATTGTCGCCATGAGATCGCTACATGGAGGAAAAATAATCCACCATATGGCAAGGAAAAGATCGGTGAGCTTCAAAAAGCACTGGAAGAGGTACAATCTGATAACAATAGAACTCAGGAGGACATTCTGGAAGTTTCTCGAAAATTACAAGAAGCTTATAAGGATGAGGAGGATTTCTGGCAACAGAAGAGCCGCACTATGTGGAACACAGCAGGGGACCTTAATATTAAATTTTATCATGCCTTGACTAAGCAACGCTGTGTTTGAAACCGGATTGTGGGTTTATATGATAATGGAGGAAATTGGATACTCGAGGAACAAGGGGTAGAAAATGTGGCAGTCGATTATTTTAACGAACTGTTTCAAACGACCTCTCCATCAGAATTTGAAGGTTTTTTAAGTGCAATTATACCCACTATCACTACCCAGATGACTGAACGATTAATCCGGGTAGCAACTGAGGATGAAGTACGATAAGCTTTATTTATGATGCATCCTGAAAAAGCACCTGGACTAGATGGAATGACGGCACTTTTTTTCCAACATTCTTGGCACATAATAAAAGGAGATTTACTGGATATGGTTAACAATTTCTTGACCTCAGGTAAACTGGATACAAGGCTAAATGCTACAAATAATTGTTTGATTCCCAAGGTAGAGAGGCCTACAAAAATGACAGAATTGAGACCAATAAGTTTGTGCAATGTAGGATATAAGATTATCTCGAAGGTGTTGTGTCAAAGATTAAAGTTTTGTTTCCCATCACTTATATCGGAAACTCAATCTACTTTTGTTGCGGGAAGATTGATCTCAGATAATATCCTCATTGCGCAGGGAATGTTTTATGGATTGAGGACAAATAAATCTTGTCAGGAAAAATTTATGGCTATAAAGACTTATATGAGTAAAGCATACAATAGAATTGAGTGGAATTTTATTCGGGAAATTCTCTATAAAATGGGTTTCCATAACCAATGGATCAATCTAATGATGGAATGTATTTCTTCGGTTCAATACAGAGTATTACTGAATGGGGTACCAAAAGAACACATTCTCCCACAGAGGGGTCTTCAGCAGGGAGATCCTTTATCTCCTTATTTATTTATATTGTGTACAGAGGCTTTGATAGCTAATGTTAAAAAAGCGGAGTGAGAGAAACAATTAACAGGTCTAAAGGTTGCAAGAGCTAGTCCCGCAATCTCTCATCTGCTATTTGTAGATGATAGTCTTTTTTTCTGTAAAGCACAAAAAGAGGAATGTCGGACAATTATCAGGATTCTCAAGGAATATGAAGGAGTATCGGGACAACAAATAAATTTTGATAAATCTTCTATTCAATTTGGTCACAAAATTGAAGACACCACAAGACAGGAGCTACGGGAGTGTCTAGGGATACAAAATTTAGGGGGAATGGGTTCATATTTGGGAATCCCGGAGAATTTAGGAGGGTCCAAAACCCAAGTTTTTAGTTTTATTCAAGATCGGCTAAATAAAAGGGTGAATGGATGGACTTTCAAATTTTTCACAAAGGGAGGGAAATAAGTAATTATAAAATCGGTAGTCACAGCATTACCGAATCATGTAATGTCATGCTTTCGCATTCCAAAAACGATAACAAAAAAATTGACGAGTGTTATGGCACAATTCTGGTGGAGCTCCGGAGGAAATACCAGAGGTATGCATTGGAAATCATGGGTTAAATTATGTAGCCCCAAGGAAGAAGGAGGTTTGGGGTTCAAGGATCTATCGGACTTTAATACCGCCATGCTTGGGAAACAATTTTGGAGGTTACTAGAAAAACCAAACACATTATTCACTCGTGTGTTCAAAGGTAGGTATTTCAGGAATGCATCACCCCTGAAACCAATTAGATCATACTCGGCATCCTATGGCTGGCGCAGTATCGTCTCAGCTAGATCTCTGGTTAGCAAAGGACTAATCAAAAGGGTGGGATCAGGATCCTCCATCTCAGTATGGAATGACCCTTGGCTCCCGTCCACTCTCCCGAGACCAGCTAATAAAAATCAACACAATCTTCACCCGGACCTTACAGTGGATTCTCTCATCGATCCAACCTCTAGAACTTGGAATCTACATGTACTTCGAGATTTGGTTCATCCCAATGATGTGAAAATCATTGAAAGTATCCCATTAAGCCGCACTTACATAACAGATCGCAATGGATGGCATTTCACTAATAATGGGAGGTATACGGTTAAATCTGGATACCAAGTAGAACGAGTTTATCCGGATAGAGAAAGGAAAATACAAGAGTATGGTCCCTTAGTTACTCCTTTGAAGGCTTTCTGTTGGAAAATATGTTGCCCACCAAAGATGAAATATTTTTTATGGCAAGTGGTCTCAGGTTTTATAGCGGTAAAGAAGAACTTACGAGCACGAGGATTACAAGGGGATGTGATTTGTGAACGATGTGGACTTGCTGAGGAATCCATAAATCATGTGTTTTTTGAATGCCCACCATCAATTCAGGTGTGGGCACTCTCAAGAGTACCATCAAATCCAGACATTTTTTCCACCCAATCTATTTTCACAAACTTGGATTATCTCTTCTGGAGAGTCACCCGGTTAATGGAAGATCATCATTTCGCATGGATATTATGGTACATATGGAAAGGAAGAAATAAGAAAATCTTTAGTAATTTGGATACCGACCCTAGAGACACCATCCAATTAGCAGAAACGGAATCCTTACTTTGGGTAGAGGCACAAAGAACAAAAGATACTGACCAGCACCGTTTACACGCTCAAATATCACCACCAACCTTTACGGGTAGATGGTGCTTTACGGACGGATCATGGAAGCAAGATGATACTTTCTCGGGACAAGGTTCGTATTGTACCCTAGAAGGTTTTGACGGTTTAATGGGAGCTAGGAATACTAGGACAAGCCAGTCGGCGCTTCACTCGGAGATAGAGGCACTTATTTGGGAAATGGAATGTATGAGGAACTTGCGTCAATATAATGTTATTTTTGCAACAGATTGTTCTCAGATGGTGAAGATGGTTTCGGAACCAGAAGAATGGCCAGCCTTTGCAAGTTATTTGGAAGACATTCGAATCCTGAAGAGTAGTTTCCATAGTTCAGAGCTTATCCATATTCCACGGACGCAGAACTCAAGGGCGGACAGTCTTGCACGGAGTGCAAGAAGTCAATCGTCTTTCGTTGTCCATATGGATTCAGAGCTTCCAGTTTGGTTTGCAGAATCAGTATGAGTCTGTATGTTGCTGAAAAAAAAAAGAAAAAAAGAAAAAAAAACTAAGGGTTGATGTTCTGCATCTCCTGGAAGAGGTCTTGACTGCTCCTCTCTACTTTTCCCTCATCCTCCTGGGTGCAGGTTGGCTCTGGAACAGGATTTTGTCTCCGCATCTCTGCCAACATGGTCTCCAATTCAGGATTTCCAGCCGTTAGAATGTCTAGAAAGGCCTTGACTAAACCCATACGAGCTGTGAACGCAGACTGCGTTAAATTCAACTCGAACCGCAGCTGAGTGATTTCATCAGCCCGTCTCTGACCATAAGACAATGTCTCTCTTGGGACATCGTTGACGGAACCAATCCTCAACATACGACCCTTTTTTCTTTGGGACAACTTAAAAAAAAAAGATTAATGTTAGTGATAAAAATTAGAATATTAAATAATAATAATAATAATAATAATAATAATAATAAATTTTAAAAAATCACCTCTTGGTAAATCTGATCCACTTAAGGTGTGAATAATATGACTGGTATTCCATCGGGAAACTGCTGGGTCTGCTGGGTTCGGCGGTCTTCAATCCGAGCAACCACATCAAGTTACGCTTTATGAAAACCGTACTAGGTAAGACTTTCTTAAAATAATATTTAATTTCATTAATTGCAGGAAGAACTAAAAATCGAGTTCAAATCCTCTCATGCAATAGTCTAGATCAAAGCGATTAAGTATATCAAAAGTTGTAAAGGTACACTACCACAGTCTAATGGTTATGTTTGAGCCAAAGTTTCCAAAGATTTTTTTTTTTTTTGAATTGTTTTTCTTTTTCCAGGAATGAGTGGTTTTACATTAGATAACCATATAATTACCGTGAAGGGCATGGACTAGAAGAACTAGATAAGGATGAAATGCAGGAAAAGATGGATATGCTTCTGTCAACGAAACCGAAACTGAGGGAGGTGCATATCATGTTTTAAACCCAACAAATAACATGGTGTTTATTTATTTCATTCTATTCTAAAAAAGTACTTAAATTTATATTATAATTTTATTTTATGGTTCTTAATTGTCTTTAATTACTAGAAAAGTGCTTGGGCATTTTTCAATCATTCATTACATTCAAATTTAATGATTTATATGTCATTTTTTGATCTAATATTAAATAAAATAATATATATAGAGAAGCCTAAAAATTGGAGATGGAATAATCTCAACATATGTTACCACATAATTCAAGTCTTATTGATTAATTTGGTATAAGATGGTATATTTAGAACTCAAAACTTATTAATCTTATGCTTATCAAGTATTTTTGGGTGTTCTATTTGCTATCTCTATATTTATGATTTATAAGGATAAATTGATAAGGACTACAAGAACTAGATAAAGGTGAAATGCAGAGGAAGATATATATGTTTCTTTCAACAAAACCGAGACCAGTGGTTGTCTATCATATTTTAGTCCAAACAAATAGTATGGTGCTTATTTATTTCTACAAATTAGAAAAAGTAATCCAATTTCAAATAATCAATTTATTTTATGGTTCTTAATTGTCTTCAACTTCTGTAAACACTGATTAGATTTCTAGAAAATCTTCAGAATTTACTTAATGGGAAAATGCTACCTTTTAGTATTGGGGAGCCACTTGAAATGTTAAAAAAAAAAAAAACTTAAATCCAAAGTTGCTACTCTGTTTACATCTAGGTGTAACTAATACATCTTAAATACTAATTCAATATTCTTGAAGGAGTCTAGAGAACCGAGGTAGCAAGAATATTATACGATGATACAAAGTTAGAATCAGGTTATCTAATCAATTTAGAAAGACTTTGGAAACGTAGCATTTTAGCGGATTACATTATCCAAACAACCATTCTTTTTCTCTTTGAAAATATGATGTAATCAGCAAACATAAAATGGGTTTGCTATCATCATATATAGGTGTCAAATTAGTTTCATAGTATTTTTTATTTTACTTTTATACATATTAGACGTATTTACTGATGGTACAATAATAAATAATGTTCTATTAAATGATTTTTAAGGCTTTCACGAAAAGTAATAGAAAAATTCCCTTAGATAACCCTTTTTAGTTTGTTTGTCCCAAAAATAGTTTTTAAAGAAGAAAATGACCAAAATGTTTTTTTAGAAACTAAAAATGCATTTATATGCATTTATACCCCTAGGGTTAATTAATTTGGACTTTAGGGTTTAGAGTTAAGGGGTGGGTTTGGGGTTAGGGTTTCAAATTTCAAAAAAATAAATAAGTAAAAAATAAAAAAAAATCAAAAAAAATCAAAATTTCAAAAAAAAAAGTCTATTTTGATCATTTTATTTTTTGAGGGTTATTTTTGTGACAAAAACTTAAAAAGAGCTATTCTATTTAAGAGAATTGCCCAAAGTAATATAGTTTGAATAGTCTTTTTTGGCCATCTTAAAGCATCCTCATTAAAAAATCTCCATGGATTTCTTAAAGTGCATTAAATATAGAATATTTTATATAAGTATTGGTAATCTCAAAAATTGAAAACTCTAATCCAATAATATTTCAAGTGAAAAACTATTGTGCTGAGAATCCTTACTATATTTTTTCTAAAAAGAGTTATTGCATATACTATTAGGTATCTCTGAAGTTGAGAACCTCACTCCAATATTTCAAATTTTTTAAAAGCTTTTATTATAAAATATTATATTTATAACTATTGGAATTCAAAAAAGTTGAGAACTCCAATCTAATAGTATTTTATATGAAAAATTATTGTGGTGGAAATCTTTAGTGAATTTCTTGAAAAGATACTCCTATGATATAATGTATTTGTGGGTATCTGAGAAGTTGAGAACCTCAACCTATTGTAATATTAATATATTCACATTTTTATATGTCATAATGGCATTAAAATTTATATAATTTCTTTACAAAAACTGTAAAATATCAATTTTTATTTATTTTCTCTTTATTTTTCTTAAGACGTTAAATAATAAGGTTGTTTTTAGATATGAGAAAGTATTTATTTATAAATATATACACTTTTTTATATAACATAATGACAATTTAAAAATTTAGAAATAATATACCATCAATAACATTTTCTTATTATAAATTATCTACATCCTTTATTCGTGGAACACTTCAAAATATCTAGTTTAATTTATATTTCTTTAAGACATCTATTAAATTTTAATTTTAATGACCCATGTCCAAAGATAACTTATGATGTATTTCCATGTGTTACATTAATGCAAGATTACATAAATATATGAAAATATTTTTTTTTAATAGATATAAATAGGGGGGTATAAGCACACAACAAAGTTGAAATTACATTGTTCTTTATCATCTCTATTCAGATTGTAAACTTTCAAAGTTTTCAAGAAATGGTAAGTTAATTTTTGAAAAGCATGTAAAAAGCTTATACATATAAAGTTTCAGAAAACCGTACTAGTTAAGACTTCTTTAAGATAATATTTAAGTTCATTAATTGCAGGAAGAACTAAAATTTGAGTTCAAATCCTCTCATGCAATAGCCCAGATCAAAGCGATTAAGTATATAGAAAGTTGTAAAGGTACACTAACACAATCTAATGGTTGTGTTTTGGTCGAAGTTTCCAAATAATGTATCTTTTGAGTTATTTTTCTTTCTTCCAGGAGTGACTGGTTTTACATTAGATAACCATATAATTACCGTGAAGGGACATGGACTAGAAGAACTAGATAAGGATGAAATGCAGGAAAAGATAGATATGCTTCTTTCAACGAAACTGAAACAGAGGGGGTGCATATCATGTTTTAAACCCAACAAATAACATGGTGTTTATTTATTTCATTCAATTTAAAAAGTACTTAAATTTATATTATAATTTTATTTTATGGTTCTTAATTGTCTTCAATTACTAGAAAAGTGCTTGAGCATTTTTAAATCATTCATTACATTCATATTTAATGATTTATATGTCAATTTCTTATTTAATGTTAAATAAATATTATATAGAGAAGCCTAATGATTGGAGATGGAATAATCTCAACATATGTTACCACATAATTCAAGCCTATTGATTAATTTGGTACAATATGGTTTATTAGAACTCAAAACTTATTAATCTTATGCTTTTCAAGTATTTTTGGGTGTTCTATTGGCTATCTCCATATTTATGATCCATAAGGATACAATTGATAAGGACTACAAGAACTAGATAAGAATGAAATGCAGAGGAAGATATATATGATTCTTTCAACAAAACTGATATCATGTTTTAGTCCAAACAAATAAAATGGTGCTTATTTATTTTTACAAAATTGAAAAAGTAATCCAATTTCAAATAATCAATTTATTTTATGGTTCTTAATTGTCTTCAAGTTCTGTAAACACTGATAAGATTTCTAGATTTTTTTCAGAATTGAGTTTAAAGGGAAAATGGTACCCTTTAGTATTGGGGAGCCACCTAATTTTTTTTTTTTATAACTTAGATCCAAAGTTGCTACTCTGTTTATAAGGATACTAGAGAATTGAGGTAGCAAGAATATTATATGATGAGACAAAGTTAGAATCAGGTTATCTAATCAATTTAGAGAGACTTTGGAAACGTAGCATTTTAGCTGATTATCCAAACAACCACAACAATTCCTTTTCTCTTTAAAAAGATGATGTACTCAGCAAACATAAAATGGGTTCTATCATCATATATAGGTGTCAAAATAGTTTCATAGTATTTTTTATTTTACTTTTATACATATTAGATATATTTACCGATGGTACAATAATAAATAATTATATTAAATGATTTTAAGGCTTTGGCGAGAAGTAAAATAGTTTGAATAATCTCTTTCAGTTATCTTAAAGCATCCTCATTAAAATATTCTCCATGGATTTTTAAAATGCATTAAATATATAATATTTTATTTAAAAGTATTGATTATCTCAAAAGTTGAAAACTCTAATCCAATAATATTTCAAGTGAAAAACTATTGTGCTGAGAATCCTTATTATATTTCTCAAAAAGAGTTATTTTATATAATATCGGTATATCTGAAGTTGAGAACGTCATTCCAATATTTGAAGTTTTTAAAAGCCTTTTATTAAAAATCTTTTATATTTAATTATTGTAATTCACAAAAGTTGAGAACTTCAATCCAATAGTATTTTTTATGAAAAAATATTTTGCTGAAAATCTTTAGTGAATTTCTTGAAAAGAATACTCCTATGATAAATTGTATTTGTGGGTATCTGAGAAGTTGAGAACATAAGCCCATTATTACATTAATATATTCACATTTTTATATTTCATAATGCCATTTAACCTTATATAATTTATTTATGAATATATATTCTACAAAAACTGTAAAATATCAATTTTTATTTATTTTTTCTTAAGATTTAATAACGAGGGTGTTTTTAGATATGAAAAGTATTTATTTTATAAATGTATACACTTTTTATAACATAATAACAGTTTAAAATTTAAAAATACTATACCATCAATTACATGTTCTTATTATAAATTCAATTCACCCTTTATTTTTGGAACACTTCGAAATATCTAGTTTAATTTATATTTCCTTAAGATATCTATTAAATTTTAATTTTAATGAAAAATGTCCAAAGATAACTTATGATGTATTTACATGTGTTAAATTAATGCAAGATTACATAAATATATGAAAATAAGGGTCGGACCCGTCCGTAAGTAAGTAACAGAACAAAATAATATAAATACATTTTTAATTGTAATGAAAATTTTATTTTATTTTATTATAATGTTCACTACTTTTACTACATAATTTGTTCACTACTTTAACAAAATTTATTTTATTTTATTATAATGTTCACTACTTTTACAAAATCATTAAAGTATAACTATTATACTTTGTTCACAATATTTGATGTTTTGAATTTATTAGAATTTTAATACATTTATTCTTAATTTTAAAATTTAAACAATTTTATAAAGAAATCTAATTTATTATCTTTTTAAAAAATAAGTTAGTAGTATAAAAATATGATAATTGTTACTGTTTAATATCTATAAATAAAATGTTTGTTTATGTATTTATGTATTATTATAGTTGAGAAAAATATATTTATGTTGCTTTTTATGTTGCTTCAAACTCACATCAGCAAAAATGTGGCAAATAATAAATTTTACAATTGTTTTCCTTTTTTGACTACCAGAACTTACGGTAAAACAAAAAATAACAGATAACCTTAACTATTTGATGTATAGCTATTAAGATTTTATTTATAGAGCATTTGATGTATTGTTAATATATATGGCTCAAATTTTTTTTTTTTTTAAATGTAAATTTAGTATAAAATTTAAAAATTTACACTTATGTATCATGTTTTTTTTCCCTTGTTTTTAAGATGGCAGCAAACAAATGACTGAACTTATAATAGTATTTATTTTATTACTATTAATGATGTAATTAAGATAGGTATGACTTATCCAAAAAAACAAATTTCTCAAAAATATTTTATTTGATTAAATATAATAGTAATTATATATCACTTCCTAAATTAAACACAAGGTAATTAATGGTGGTGAATTACTGACCAAAAATGATAAATATCCAAAAATAAATATAGGTGATCTTTGGAAAATAGATAATGAATCCTCCAAAATATCATAAAATAATATTTATTACTTACCATTTTCTTTTTTTGTCGACATTCATTAATTACCAATATATTTTCTCAAAAATTTGCATAACTCTTTTTAGTAACTATAACATATATTTCAAGTATTAGGCAAAGATACATACTAAACTATCCATTATCTAAAAATAAATTTTATTTTGGCTAAATTTGGCTAATGTCATGACTATAACAGTTGTTATCATCAAAAAAAGCTATCTGAAGAAGTAATCTCCTCTCGTCTCTCCAGCCACTGATCACTACATTACAGATATATACACACAAATGCTCTTACTTTCTTAATATTTTTTTTCATATAAGACGACGTCTTTAAAGCCATGTTCGTATCCAAGCTTCGTCATCAAAAACCTAGTTTCTAGATCCCAAAAACCAAGAAGAAAGGGATTTTTATTTTACTTCATCAGGAAGTGAAAAGTTTAAAGCTTTGTTATATAAGAGGAGAGATTTATAGATTATATTTAGAGTGTAGAGACAAAAATCTAAAGATGAATGATACATAGGGGGCCATGGATGATCCGCGACGACCTTTCATACACACGGGATATTAGTACTGAATGGGTTCCAGACAATCGAGCATGATGGATTCATCTCATGTTATCACATACAGCACAATCTATATTCTTGCATATTTCTATTCCGTTTGGATAAGTCGATGAAATTTCAACCTTTTCTATCATTTGTAGAAAGGTATGACTGACCATGCTTCATTTGTATCATCTGGGTTCAGTGCGTTTAGTATTCTCAAACACAAGCTGCAATCACCAAGCATCTTAATTTAAATTTAGTCTCTTATCTATACATAGTACTATGTACTTGTTCTCTATCCAATGTGGGGTTATGGTTTGTACAATTGCCAGTGGTCAGATAGCATAATACATCTAATGGGAAGAAGTATAGCTTGTTTCTTTATTATTAAATTAATCTGTTTTGATCCAGCATCAACTAAATCTTCTTTCTTGTTTTACTTAAAACTCTTTATTGTGTGTTTCTTGGACAATCTCTGATGATTGCTGCAATTCCCAATATCATTGGTTGGCTTTGCATATCATTTGCAAAAGTGGTTGTTTGTTGTTTCCAGTTTTTTTATTTGACTTCCGCATAACTTCAACTGCCCATTTGTAAATGTTTGATTAACCTTGCATCATCCTTATTTTGCAGGAAATTCCATTTCTTTACAAGGGAAGACTTTTAAAAGATTTTAGTGTTGGGATCATATCTTAACAGTAAACTGAACTCATTTTAAAAAATCTCAAATATTTATTTGTATCCCAAATTATAAAGATCAAACTGAAAATGATTGATTTTCTGTTAGCTCAAGGATCAGCATGCCAGACACCCATAAGCTTGCAGCCTCTCTTTCAGGTATCCCAAAACCTCAGCAGCCTTACTTCGGAGGTGGTTTGAAAGTGGTGTTACAGAGCCCGGCTATCAAGTCATCAAGGAGGAGAGAGGAGTTTTTCATTTGACTATGGGAAAGTTTTTTGTGTTTATATGATTGTGAACAATGAGATGATGAATGTTTTGGATACAAACTCACATATTTTTAGCTGCAGATTCACCGATTGAGAGATAGGAGAGATGAAATGAATGAGATATCGTGGAAGAAGTTTGGGGAGATGGAGTTAATTGGAACATTAATGAGAATGATTGAATGCATAGAAAATTTGTAAAGGTGCCGTTTTTTGAAGTGGGTGAGAAGTTATGCACCTGAATCGACACAACAAAGCCTTCCACCAGAGATTGGCTAGAAATGAGTTTCCCTCGTAACCCAGCTGGAGTTCTATACTCAATTTGAAAAACATGAGCTCATCAATGGCGGAAACCCTCAATGACTGCTTTTCTACGTCAAAGTTGTGAAAATGTACACAATTATAATGGGCTTCGATAATTGTATTAAAAGTCCATTTGATCTATTCTTTTAAGCCCAAAGCAATTGTTTCTATGAAAGCCCGACATTAACATATAAAGTGCCATGTGTCGCTTTCTCATCTCTCTAATTGATGATGTGGAGGCCTAGGAGAGAAGAAAACATTTATATATAGAGAGAGATGTTCTGTTTAATAGATATATATAGATAGGGGGTATATACACACAACTAAGTTAAGATTACATTGTTATTTATCATCTCTATTCAGATTGCAAACTTTCAAAGTTTTCAAAATATGGTTAGTTAATTTTTGAAAAGCATGTAAAAATCTTATACATATCAAATTACACTTTCTGAAAACCGTACTAACTAAGACTTCCTTAGAATAATACTCCCTCTGTTTCATAATAAGTGTCGTTTTAATCTTTTGCACACAGATTAAGAAAACATTTAATTCTGCATATTTTCTATAAAAAACATCATTACCCATACACCTAATCATATTTCAACCAATAGAAAATTAAACTGAAAAATAAAATCAATAAATTATGCATTGAAATTCTAAAACGACATTTATTTTGTAACGAAAATTTTTCTCTAAAACGACACTCTTTGCGAAACGGAGGGAGTATTTAATTTCATTAATTGCAGGAACAACTAAAATTTGAGTTCAAATCTTCTCATGCAATAGCCCAGATCAAAGCGATTAAGTATACCGAAAGTTGTAAAGGTACACTAACACAATCTAATAGTTATGTTTGAGCCAAAGTTTCCAAATAATGTATTTGTGACAACCTGTCCCGCTCACTCGGACCCCAGATTCACAGCGCTGCAGAGCATCGACCCCAACCCCTCCCTTATGAGTTCTCACTAACTCCATAATTAGGTTGTTGGTGCGCCTCGAACCCAGGACCTCACCCTTTAACAGCCTTCTCAAGTGACTGGTTTTACATTAGATAACCATATAATTACTGTGAAGGGACATGGACTAGAAGAACTAGACAAGGATGAAATGCAGGGAAAGATATATAATTCTTTCAACGAAACCGAAACCGAGGGGGTGCGTATCATGTTTTAGACCCAACATATAACATGGTGTTTATTTATTTCTTTGTATTTTAAAAAGTAATTAAGTTTATATTATAATTTTATTTTATGGTTCTTAATTGTCTCCAATAACTAGAAAAGTGCTTAGGCATTTTTCAATCATTCATTACATTCATATTTAATGGTTTATATGTTAATTTTCTTATTTAATATAAAATAAAATAATATATAGAGAAGCCTAAAGATTGGAGATGGAATAATCTCAACATATGTTACCACATAATTCAAGTCTTATTGATTAATTTGGTACAATATGGTTTAATAGAACTCAAAACATATTAATCTTATGCGTATCAAGTATTTTTGGGTGTTCTATTGGCTATCTCCATATTTATGATTTATAAGAATGACAATTTATAAGGACTAAAAGAACTAGATAAGGATGAAATACAGAGGAAGATATATATGATTCTTTCAACAAAACCAAGACCAGGGGTTGCCTATCATGTTTTAGTCCAAACAAATAATATGGTGCTTATTTATTTCTAAATTTTTTGAAAAAGTAAACCAATTTCAAATAATCAATTTATTTTATGGTTCTTAATTGTCTTCAAGTTCTGTAAACACTGATAAGGTTTCTAGAGTTTCTTCAGAATTGAGTTTAATGGGAAAATGCTAACCTTTTGGTATTGGGGAGCCACTTGAAATATTTGTTTTTATAACCTAAATCTAAAGTTGCTACTCTGTTTATATCTAGATGTAACTGATACATCTTAAATACTAATTCAATATTCTTGAAGGAATCTAGTAAATTGAGGTAGCAAGAATATTATTAGATGAGACAAAGTTAGAATCAGGTTATCTAATCTAAATAGCATTGTAGCGGATTACATTATCCAAACAACCACAACCATTCTTTTTCTCTTTGAAACGATGATGTAATCAGCAAACATAAAATGTTGTTGCTATCAAATATAGGTGTCATATTACTTTCACAATATTTTTTACTAGGTGTTTTGCCCGCACTTGTGGGCTTAATAACTTTACAAAAATTTGTAAATATATTTATTATCAATTTAAAAACTATTAGAATAAATTATTTCATGTTTTTAAAATATTTAATAATTAATAAATATTAAAACAATTCTATATGATAAAGTTTTTTTATTTTAATAAAATACTTTTTATTACGTAAATTTTTTTTGAAAACATTCATATATACATAAAACTATATATGAATTTTATATTTTTTAAAAAATATTATTATATAAAATATTTTTGAATAACATAATATAAAATATTTTTAGATAATGATAATTATCAAATTTATGAAATATTTTTTAATGTATAGGTAATATATCAACAAAATTAATCTAATTATTTATTAATGGTAGTAAAGATCTTAAACACTTTAACTTTTAACGTGAGAGGGAAAAAATAACTTCACAAACAATATTATAAATATTTTTGAATTATTTGTCAACTTTTTCAAAAATTATCATAATGAGTACTTTTGATTGTCCTAAAATTATTATTTTAAAAGATAGATGATTCATTCTATCTTAAGATATATATTAAAATAGAACCAGTTTAATGTTACTAAACCAAATATAATATAAACATATATTTAATATTTTAACAGTATTAAAATAAGTACAATACTAATTTAATTATGATATTGTCGTTAGTATTTTTTAATTATTCTCAAAATAATGATAAATTATAATCTAAATCACTAAAATTATTTATTAAAATTAATAATAGAGCATAAAATATGACTAACCAAAATTATGGAGAGCATGAAAAATTAAAAAAATCACTTATCAAATCTATACGATAAATACTAAATAATTCATACGATAAAATTAAAATTAAATATATTTTATTAGGTCAAATAAAATTAAATATGTTTTATATACGATAAAATTTTATTTTAATATAATATATTTTATTAGGTCAAATAAAATTAAAAATATTCATATACATAAAACTATATATGCATGGATTTATATTTTTGCTTAAAATATTATGATGTAAAAAAATTAGATAATATAATATAGAATCTTTTTAGATAATGATAATTATCTAATTATTAAAATTTGTTTTTAATTTATAAGTAACTATATATCAACAAATCTAATATAATTATTTATTAAGAGTAATAAAGATTCAAATGTTTTAACTTATATTGTGAGATCGAAAAAAACACTATGTAAACACCTAGAATTATTTTTAAGATAGAGATAAATCAGTTAAATCAATAAAATTATTTATTAAAATTAATAGTTAAATATAAAATATGATTAAACCTAAAATTATGGAGAGTTTGACAACTCATCAAATTCACTTCTTAAATAATAGTATAGATTTTGCTTGTATACATATTAAACATATTGACCGATGGTTCAATAATAAATAAGGTTATATTAAATAATTTTTAAGGCTTTGACGAAAAGTAAAATAGTTTGAATTGTCTTTTTGGCCATCTTAAAGTATCTTCATTAAAAAAAATTCCATCCATTTCTTAAAGTGCATTAAATATAGAATATTTTATTTATAAGTATTGGTAATTTCAAAAGTTGAAAACTCTAATCCAATAATATTTCAAATGAAAAAACTATCCTGCTGAAAGTCCTTATTGGATTTCTAAAAAAAATATTTTATATATATTATTGGGTACTTCTGAAGTTGAGAACATCATACCAATATTTGAGTTTATTAAAAATCATTAAATATAAGATCTCTTATTTATAATTATTGGGAATCACAAAAGTTGAGAACTCCAGTTCAATAGTATTTAGATGAAAAAATATTGTGCTGAAAGTTTTAGTGAATTTCTCGAAAAAGAAATATGATATATTGTATTTGTGGGTATCTGAAAAGTTGAGAACTTCATCTCATTAGTACACTAATGTATACACTTTTTATATGCCATAATGACATTTAAACTTATATAATATCTTTACAAATTTTTATTCTACAAAAACTGTAAAATATCTATTTTTGTATATTTTTCTCCTTTTATTTTTCTAAAGACAATAAATAACCAGGGTGATTTTAGATAGGAGAAAGTAATTATTTTATAAATGTACATAATTCAGTTTTCAAATACACAAATACTATACCATCAATACGATTTTCTTATTATAAATTATTTTCACCTTTTTCTTGAAAAAACTTTTAAATATCTAGTTTAATTTATTTTTTTCTTAAGATATATCTAGTAAGATATGATATTATCGAGGATGAATGAGAAACCTAAGACCATGATTAAAGGCGGGTTCTTAACGGGGTTCTTAGCGGAATTTAAGAACCGGTTCTTAAATTCCGCTAAGAACCTGCCTTTAATCATGCTCTAATGTCGCCAGGACCGTAGATATATATATATATATATATATATATATTATTGTGTAGACGGTTGTTGAACCCTGGGATGAGTTGAGATTGAGTATATGTGGTTAGCAAGTAATTATTAGTTATCATTTCATAACGTTAATTATCTTACTATTATTATATGATGTGTATATCTGATATTTCTTATATTATCCATTGAATTGTGTATAATTATTATTAGGTGAACCTCTCGCTTTAGATTGTTTGGGGTGGGATAGCGAGAGGTTGTAATTGCTAGATTGGAGATCATAATTCACTGAGTAATACTAGATTACTCACTCCTAACTCTTTGTTGTTTTCAGGTGACCAGTAAATTGAGTCATCATGTAGGATTCGCAGGAAGTTAGGCCGGCTGGTGTAGAGTTTGCATCTTTTTGGTTAAAGATATTTTTAGACTATAAGTATATATTTTTGCTCTCTTGGCATAAAATACTTGTATATTATGTTATGTGTTGTGAACCATGTAATATATAAGATAAAAAGTGATGTTTTGTGTAAATGACTTGTTGTTACTGATATTACTTTATCCAAGCTAACACAACGTTAGATTCAGTTATGGGTTGAAAAGCCTTAGTCCTTAATCTGACAGGACGTGTTAGTGGGTGAACTGGCCTAGTCACAAATTTCACCATTTGTGATCTTGGCCGGATCGTCCCTAGCCCGTCATGTAACGTTTCTGAACCTTGGTAGACGGTTGGTCCGTCAGTCATGTTCTTGTTTGATTGTTGGTTGGTGATTCGACCTATGCCTAGAACAGTTCGGGGGTGTTACAGTAATAGTGTTCTCGAAAGCAACTGGCCACTCGTACAACTCGTCCTTAGTTTTTCCTTGGAATAATCGAATCCTCATGCTAAGAACTTTCACCTGAAAATGGACAGGAAAAAATTCAACATAAACATTAGACTTCCACAAACGATACACAGAGATAAGGTTTTCTGAAGATTAGGAACATAAGGATGTTTGTTAAGGTAAAAAGACGAGATGAGAAGTGTAAGGAAGTGGAACCATTATGCGAGATGGGAAGGCTTGAGCCATTAGCGATTGTCACTTCTTTGCCACCGGTATACGGTTGATGCAGCGAAAGATTGGCAAGATCAGTGATGAGATGGTTGGTTGCGCCACTGTCGAGGATTCAGTTATTGGGATTGTAAGGCTGAGAGATGGACATATTGGCTCTTGGTTGTCACGAGTCAGAGTCGAGGTAGTTGCGTTCTAAAGCTGTGAGCAACGCCTAGCACTGTGTCCTTGAACACCGCATATCTGACATTGACCTTGTTGTTGCCGCCATGTCTTCCGATGCTGCGGGTTGAGATTGTTGTTGTGTCGTTGTTGGCCATAGTAGTTGTTGCGATTGTTGTTATTGTTGCAAGTGGTGGAGTTCGAGCCCCGAAAGTTAGCTGCATTCGCCGTGATCTGAGATGTTGCAGCAGGTGGAGTCTTGGCTTGAAGTTTAACTTCAAAGTTAAGAAGTTTCTCATGAACTTCCGAGATGGATGGAAATATAGAAATGAAATCACTGAAGCTATTTTAAATTGTGGCTATTGAACACTTCTTTACCCCAACTTATAACGATTTCATTTCAGTAGAAAATAAAAATTATAACGATTTAACTCTCTTAAATAAAGTTAATATTATTTGAAAATAATTGAATATCTTACTTAAATTGCTTACAGTACACCCCATTGCAATTACACGTAACACTTTTTTAATTAGTCAAAGTCTTGTGCCATGCATCACAACAAGCGCCGAAATTTATGTTTCCTTGTCTAAAGTTCGTAAATCTGTTCAATTTTTTTTTTCTGAATGGATTTCAGAAACTCTTTCAAATCTCACAGCTCTTACAAACAGATTCTCAGCCCAGGAGATCAAAGTGAGACAAGCCCTCCAGAGCACCGTCCGATTCTCCACGATCCCGACATGGACCACCACAAAACAGAGAGCTCTAGTTCTGTCCATGAAGACTGTCGGGACGCACCAGTGGAACGTGATCCTAGCTACAACTTCTGGCAAGACAACAAAACTTCTGAGCACGCCACCGTTGCGGCGGCTGTAGGAACCAGTGGTAGAGAACCAACCGCTATGACTCGAAAGAGTGGTAGGTTAAGCAGAAGTTTCAACTTCGGATCAGGAAAGCCGCCACCTATGGAGGAATCTCCAACGAAAATGGCCGGAGGAGAACAACGACAATGGGGAGGAGGTGTAGGAGGAGAGATCACAGTCGATGTGGATCAAGAGAACGAAGAGGAGGACGTAAGTCGCCATACGTTACCAACGCCAGCATCAACAGCTCGGACATCATTCGACGCGTCTAGAGAACTTCGAGTCTCTTTCAACTTACGTGGAGGAGGAGCTGGTAGTACAAACTTCACCGGTTCGGTTGCTTCTTCGTCTACTACTACTCCATCATCTTCTTCTTCCGCGACACTTCGGACGAATCAAGACACACAACAGCAGCAGGAGGACGAGGTTGTGAGATGCACTTCAAACACGTCGTTTCAGAGGAAGTCAGAGCTTATTTCGAGGGTTAAGACAAGATCGAGGCTTCAAGATCCGCCACGAGAGGAAGACACGCCTTACTCTGGTTGGAGATCTGGTCAGTTGAAATCCGGGTTACTTGGGGATATTGATGAAGAGGATGACCCATTAGCCGATGAAGATGTACCTGATGAGTATAAAAGAGGGAAGCTCGACGCTATAACATTGTTAGAGTGGCTTAGCTTAGTGGCTATAATAGCTGCATTGGCGTGTAGTTTATCGATACCTTCTTGGAAGAGAGTGAGACTTTGGAACTTACATTTATGGAAATGGGAAGTGTTCTTGCTTGTTCTTATATGTGGGAGGTTAGTTTCAGGTTGGGGGATCAGAATCATCGTCTTTTTTATCGAAAGAAACTTCCTTTTGCGGAAACGTGTTCTTTACTTTGTGTACGGTGTAAGAAGAGCTGTTCAAAACTGTCTCTGGCTAGGTATGGTTCTCCTCGCTTGGCATTTCTTGTTCGACAAGAAAGTGCAAAGAGAGACAAAGAGCAAGTTTCTTCCTTACGTAACCAAGATCTTGGTTTGTTTCTTGTTAAGCACCATCTTGTGGTTGATCAAGACGCTAGTGGTTAAAGTCATGGCTTCTTCTTTCCACGTTAGTACTTACTTTGATCGGATTCAAGAAGCTATGTTTAACCAGTACGTGATCGAGACGCTATCTGGTCCTCCCATGATTGAGATGAGCAGGATTGAAGAAGAGGAAGAGAAGGCTCAAGAAGAGATTTTCAAGATGCAGAACGCAGGTGCTGACTTACCACCAGATCTTTGCGCAGCTGCGTTAGCACCTGGGAAGAGCGGGAGAGTGATGAATCCGAAACTCTCACCAATCATTCCGAAAACAACAGCTGATAGTGGAATCAGCATGGAGCACCTTCACAGGATGAATCATAAGAACATTTCAGCTTGGAACATGAAGAGGTTAATGAAGATTGTGAGACATGTTTCTCTTACCACATTAGATGAGCAGATGCTTGAATCCACATACGAAGATGAATCAACCCGACAGATACGGAGCGAAAAAGAAGCTAAGTCAGCTGCAAGAAAGATTTTCAAGAACGTGGCTCAACGTGGTGCAAAGTGTGTTTCTTAGTTTACTTTTATTTGTCCCTTTATTACAACCAATGTTGAGTTTCGCTGATAAACTCATATGTCTGAATGAAACAAAAGGCACATTTACCTGGATGACTTGATAAGATTTTTGCGAGAAGACGAGGCGATGAAGACAATGGGCCTATTCGAAGGTGCACCAGAGACAAGAAGGATTAGCAAATCAGCTTTGAAGAACTGGCTGGTAATTGTTTTATCTGCATATATAGAGAGAGCTTATTCTCCAAGATTCTTGTGCATATATATCACTCTGTTGTTGACTTTGATTAGGTAAATGCTTTCAGAGAGCGAAGAGCTCTTGCCCTGACTCTCAACGACACCAAGACAGCTGTGAACAAGCTCCATCACATGATCAATATTGTCACTGCCATTGTCATAGTTGTCATATGGCTTGTCCTTCTAGAAATTGCATCCTCCAAGGTACTTCTCTTTGTAAGTTCACAAGTTGTACTCTTGGCATTCATCTTTGGGAACACTGTCAAGACCGTCTTCGAATCAATCATCTTCTTGTTCATCGTGCATCCTTATGATGTTGGTGATCGCTGTGAGATTGACGATGTACAGGTAATAAAAACAACAAAATGGTTGGTTCACCTTTGAATTTTTTTTACGTTTAACAAATGTGTATCTTCAATTTAGTTGGTGGTGGAGGAAATGAACATACTTACAACAGTGTTCTTGAGATATGACAATCTGAAGATTATGTACCCGAATAGTCTTCTATGGCAGAAATCTATCAGCAATTACTACCGAAGTCCAGACATGGGAGACGCAATCGAGTTCTGTGTCCACATTACTACTCCTCTTGAAAAGATTGCAACGATCAGACAAAGAATATCAAAGTAAAAAACAAACACTTTAGAGCATCTCCAACCTCCCTCCATAATTTACTGTAAAATGGAGTAAAAAATAGAGTTATGAGTAAACAAAAAAGTGATTACTCCATAAATGGAGTAATGATTTTTTTTTGTTTTGTTCATTACTCCATTTCCCACTCCATTTTACAGTAAATTATGCATGTTTTATACTTTTGAAAACCATGTGCTAATCCTTTTTTTCTTTTAAATGGCAATGTAGCTACATTGACAACAAACCAGAGTATTGGCACCCATCAGCCAAAATCATTGTAAAGAACGTGGAAGAGTTGAACATGATAAGGTTAGTTGTTTGGCCAGATCACAGATTTAATCACCAAGACATGCTTGAAAGATGGTCAAGAAGATCCGTGTTGGTCGAAGAAGTGATTAAGATCCTCCTCGAACTCGACATTCAGCACCGATTTTATCCACACGATATCAATGTCAAAACAATGCCTACCGTTGTCTCCAGCAGAGTTCCACAAGGCTGGTCAGAAAACCCCGCTTGAATTTGATGAACAAACAAGGTGTCATTGTTGTTGTTTTGTTTTTTTTTTTTTTTGCTTCAGACGAAAGCAAAAGCGGTCTAACAATTTTTGTAACAAACAAACATCAATTAGCTTCTATACTACACACAATTTTGATCTTCTTAAGATTTTGTTTCAACATTTGGTTCCCAAAAGTTCTACACCAATTAATTAATCTATGACTTTACCCCTACATGTGCTTTTAGTATTAGGAAACAGAGTATATTATTCAACAAACTAGGCTAACATCATCTAATCTGTTGAATCACAACAAGTTTGACCTTCTGAGATTTCATATTATACCATTTGGTCTCTGATACCACATAGAGTTGTACATTAACCAAACAAGCATCTTGGTGCTACTCTTGCATGTGCTTCTAGGATTAAGGAACAACTACAACCTCTTGTTGACTAATCACTGATAAATTGTATTTTATCTGTTTTGAGTATTTTATCGAATCAAATTATGTGTTTTTATATTATTTTAGTCATTTATCAGTTTTTAGGTTTTAAATTGATTTGGAATAGAACAAGTTCGTTTGGATAAAAAAAGAGCATATGAAGATTGCAAATTGTACATATTCGCAAGATGTCTAACAATGGATAGAAATTTTTCCACCAATGTATAGTTTTTGATCACAAGATAGAGAATTGAATTACTTTCTGATGCAAATGTTTTGAGATCGATTGAACATTTCCATCAAATGTTATGCATTTTTATTAAAGATTGATATGTATACTAGTTCAATATAAGAAAAAGAAATTTGGTTTTCTTTATTTTGGTTTGATTGTGCCTGAATTCCATTATGACGTGATTTTGACATGTATATGATATTTTGAACCGTTGTTAAGGCAAATGCAATTTTCATCATTTTTTGTTTGTTTTTACTATGCATAGATCATTATTATGTTTAAGGTTCTAGAGAATTAATGGATTGATGATTGTGATTTGTTAGAATATAGTATAATCTATCCGATTCTTCATCTTAGTTGATTCTAATACTTGAACTTAATGGATCACCAAGTTTCATGATTACTAGATTTTTAGTGCAATGAAAGTTATTGTTTAAACATTTAACAAACTTAGATGAACGGAATATTTGTATTCAATGGAAGTCGTTGTTTTATGAGCCAATAAATCAAATTTACTAATATCTCATTAAGTCTTTTACCATTGAAAAGTATAAAAAATAAAAATATAAGTAAATGGGAGAGAGAAATCAAGAGACGTTTCTACACTGAGAAACTTTCACAAATTCATGAGAGACTTGATTAGTGTGTCATATTCTGGTTGGTAAAATCTTTTTTATTAATAATTTTGTTATATTGCTACATTTCTAAAATCATCTACAATGGTTAATTTATTCAACATCTTTTTTTTATGTTTTAACACTCCACATCATTTTTTTCTCTCTAGAACTACGCAAGACACAAATATTTTTTTATACAGTTACCTTAAGTCTAAACTATTAGTTTAATGATGTGAGAGATCAACCATTGTTAATCAAGTGATACCATGTAGAATAATATACTGAGCAATTGTGTTTTATTTAACATTTAACTCTGTCGTATATATATACAAACGGAGAGCCTCTAAAACCCAATACAACTAGGAATAATATTAAGGTTATCTAACTAGGATTGAGACAACCAATCATTATCTATCGATACAGAATTATCTAAAATATATTTGTATTTTTCGCCAATAAATAGCAGTAGTTCATACTAAATTGACACTAGCAATTTGGTTAGCTAAATTGTTCTAGACAATTGTCCTTTATTTTCGGTTATTTGTTGCCAATAAGAATGACAAAAAGGATCTGAATGCCAAAACATATAGAAACAATTTATCATTAGGCAACTTCATTTCGGCAAGTCTTGTCACAAGGATAGGCACAGTCTATGAGTTTAGCTCCTCTTCTTTCGAAGAACCAATCTCCCACAGCTACTGCAATCCTCTGTTTTCGTATATGCAACAAACATCATTAATAATTAGGCTTAAATCGTAACAAAATTATCGCAAATAGTATAACTAAAATAACATGATTTAATCAAGCATGGGATTTGCATTTATGTCAGTCTAAAGAAATTAGATCAAACCAAAAGTTCAAACAAGAATAGTACCTAAAGGTGTTAGTTTGGATGTTTTCCAATATGTTTCGTAGCTTTTCAATGGGTTGTTTGACGAATTGCTAAGTTTCATGAACTTTCAACTTAAAACCAATTGGTGATAAGTGAATTGATCATAACTCTTTATATATTACTTAACGTCCCTTAGAATTCTCAATCCTTGAACTTTATGATTTATACCTGGTTGAGCGAGTTTAATACGACAGCTATACCCGGTCAAAAGGGTTAATTACGACCTTTATATCCAGTTGGAAGAGTTATGTTAATTAGGAATTTATGGTATTTAAAACCTAGGCTCTGATACCATGTTAAGTTTCATGGGCTTCCAATTTAAAATCAATTGATGATAAATGGATTGACCCTAACCATTTATATACTATTTAATGTCTCTTAGAATTTCCATTGTGAGATATATTATATTGTAATTCACAAGTCATGATCAATAATAAAAATGTTGCCTACCTTTTACCAAAAAAAAATAATAACAATGTTGCCTACCTTGTTCTTAACAGCAGGAGAGTTTTTGGAATACCATGTGTCATGATTTTCTGTTTGGCAATGAGTAAAACACGAGTTAATAAATACTCCGTTCTTTCTTGGATTTGTAAAACCGCTGATCAAATTCACCATACGAGTCCTGAAACCTGTATTACACATTTCGAAAGCAGTATTAGAGTTATAAACCGGTATTATAAATGTATCTAAAAACCGTGTCTGTTGCTTAGTATAAATAGAGACAATACATACATTTGCACAGTTGAGCTGAATATACAGATTTATACATTTCTAACTACCTTCATATCTCTCTCTCTCTCTCTACTCAATCATCTAATAAGCAGCATTTTAGATGGTTATTCAAAATCAAGAACATTATTATCTGACGTTTCACCTTGCAAGAACTTCATCTGAGATGCTTTGCACTTTGCGATGTTAAGTCTACAGTCAGACCAACTTCCACTTGGATCTGAAGATTTAGGAGTTAAACTCTCTTGGATCTGCACAAATAGAATATATCAATAAAAAAAAAATACATTTTCCCTTTTTCTAGATAAAGCTGAGGATTAAATTAAAGAAGAGAATAAACTAACCTGCCATGAATCGTATGCAGCATTTAGAATAAACAATGGAGTCTTGATTTGGTTTATTAAGTTTTGGGGAAAAAAACACTGCAGATATTGAATCATTGAGTAAAATCTCTTATGAGATCTAGTTCACTTATAAGGATAAGCTAAAAAGATGTAATATGAAAACAAATACCGAAGTTGGATTAAGACGTCTTAAACAATCATTAGAGAGCTTTGTTGTAATACTCTGTATAAAAATTTACAAATTTATCATATTAGTATAGTAAAGACAAAGTGTAACGCATAACAACTCTTATGTGTCCGTACCTGTAATTCTATTAAATCTGTGTATAAATTTCTAAGAGGTCGATCTCCAGATACATCGGCGCTTCAGTTACATGTATTACAAAACAATTCAACATATATATATATATATATATACCGAAGTTTTGTTAATGTAAGTAGCTAAAAAATCACTCACGCATCAAGGAAAAGGCCAGCATCACTCAGACATTTTACTGTGGAATTAGGGTAATACCACTTAAACTTATCACAGTAAAGTATCGCTGCAAGGCCTCCAGCAGAACATCCAGAAAGCAGAGCCTAATGTGACATTATAAAGGTCTTAGTCTCCCGTAAACGTAGGCACGTCACTGATATTACACGACATATGCATACACAAAACAACAACGAAAAACGATGGTTACCTGCTTTGCGTCACGCAATCCGTTGTTTTCCATCAAGTCTATCATAACAGCTACCCATATTCGACTTCCTCTAAACTGAAGTTTTGCATCCTAATTGTATGTAGCAAAATTAACATATAGCAATGAAGAGCATGATTAACCTAAGAAACCCATATGGATTTCTTAATTTTTGATTTTAAAAAAAAATAAAATTGAACCAATCGCGAGCCGCCACGTATCGGTGGGGCCGCGAACAGTACAAGAAACCCTTAAGAACCGGTTCTTAATTAATAACTTTTGAAACCGGTTCTTACACTATTCATGGGATCCATACCCCTAAGAACCCCCTAAGAACCCTTTTAATCATGGTCTAATAGGTTACAAAACACATATAACTCTAATTCTTATATGCTTACCTTATTTTCATTGTCTCCCATAAAGGATCCACCGTCACAGGACCTAACTTTTACTCTGTTCCAGTTATAAAAGTCTGCAAAACAAACATTTGTTTTAGCAACCTAAACAGAGATAAACATCACAGAGTGATTTTATAAGACACTAACCTGGATTTTCCGCGGCTTTGTCACTTAGAATTCCTGTAAAAGCTATCTGTTTTTGCATATACTTGGACGATCCATGACGAGTTTTTGTCATATTTACACAACTTTCAATGGTACCACACCATCCACCTCCCTATCAAAACATAAAATGAAATCATGTATGACTAATATTGTTAAAACATATATCAAGAAAGACTAATTGTATTAAACCTCAAACTGAATGATCCAATTCTTTGCTCCTGAACCGGACCCGGGATGAAAATGATATCCGGAAGGACTTCCATCTAGACACACTGTAATAATAACAATGCTATATCGAATGAAATTATGAATCAGTATTCGAAAATGTGAATATGGATCAGATCATGTTATAGAAGATGTTACGTGCTGATCTTTCAACAGGATTTTTAACGAAAGTGAGTTCTACCAATGTAGGCTTTGCTTTGGAATAGACATCATTTTTGGTCTGATACACATTTGTCCCATTAAAATCTGGGGACCTCTCCATTTTATCAAACTCCATCACCCCATTAACAGGGAGGATTAAGACGACACCAAACAGAGTTAGACTCCATAAAATTTTCTTCATTTCAAAGGAGACACAAGGTGGTTAACACTTGATCAGAAACCTTGGTTTATATAGAAAAGCATATAAGAATCAGAGTTACTTAAGAGGAGAGAGAGAGCAGTAGTTACCACACATTTTATTATTATTTAGAGAGAACACAAAATTACGAGACTAAGGAGATTTGCCAGGCTTGTTATGTTGCATTTGACCAGATCAAGGTATCGCAAAAGTTAAATATAATTTGGTTATTCAGAGATAAGATCGCCGAATGTTACAAACAGATTGTATTTGTTTCTGAGATGACCAAAAGTCTTTTAAACTAAATGACTTCTAATATATTTATAAAAAAATTACGTTATATTATTAGCTGCAACCTTTTGGGTCCGGATGGTCATAAAGAGGTTGATTGGGAAGAACGGTAGAAACTGTAGATAACCACTTAATCTTTCTATAACTTTATTTTAAACTAATCATGCTTGACCTTCCAAAAAGTAATCTAAAAAACAAAAAAAAAATATTAAAAGAAAATATACTACCTTTGAATATCAAGTACTCTATGATTTTTATTTAGTGATTTAGATGTTTATGAAAATAATTATGTAACAAAAAAAGAAAGCTAAAATCTAAAGCAAAAAATCTTAAATCTACGGGTGTCAACTAATCAAACCCTTAACTATATATGATTTGGGCACTTGTGAAAATTAGTCGTGTATCTTCTTCCTATGGAAGTCATATTCTATGTTTAAACGACGTCACTATCACCAGTTAACCTTAGGAAATTGTATCAATTGTATCAATCTTTTTTCTTTGGCATTCCACATTATTTTTTTCTCTCTTCTACTTTATTCTTCAACATTCACTTCATTTTTAATATATACAATAGTTTTATTTAATAAAATTGAATATTTTACCCCACCACTTTTTTATAATTAATATCTACATATTAATAATAACTTCAGATTGTCATTAACTTAAATAAATAAGATATTATAGTTTTTAATAATTTCATTTTTTTATTTATATTCTTAATTATTTAAAAATAATAATACTAAAATTAATATTATTAAAACAAATAAAATTATAATACTTCAAATAAACAATATAAACACACAAAAAAAATCAGAAATAAACACATAACTTAATTAGTACAATAGGCTTAACTCACAAACTATAAAATTATTAAATAACACATAGAAATTTAAAAGTGTTTTGAATCACAAAACATTCTGAATTATGTTCATATGTAGTTGACTAGTTTTGCTTGCAATTCGCGATGTACATCATAATTACGTAATTCAGATATATTTGAGTAGTTAAAAGAAAAATTAGAAGAAAAAAAAACTGGATATAAAAAAGTTATTGATTGTAAGATTATTATTTTGTTGTATTTAACCAAAAAATAGTTTAAAAGCACCAATATAGTTAATTAGAGACTAATAAAAAATTATAATGAAAATGATATTTTTTGTATTCAAATGAAATAAGAATAACTTCTATTTATAGATCATAAAAAAATGATAAATTTTGAAGTGTTTTATATAAAATAATTAATTTTGAATAATTTGGTGGGGTCAAAAATCATAAAAATATGGATAGCCAATAAAAGAGAACATATGGAAGCGAGAAGCTTGTTAGTGAGGGAGAAAAAAGAGAGATTTTTTGTGAGCCTGCGCCGGTTATTTTTAGAGCACATGCGCTGGGATTTCTCTTATAATAGCGTTTTCTTCATTGTTTTTTTAGTACATTATGGTTTCATTCTGATTGTTTTTCTAACTTCTGGAGATATTTTGTTTCCACCGGTTTTTGTATTCGGAGTTATACTCGTTTTGCTCTATTTTGTTGTAATGATTATCTCAAATTGTTCGACGGTTTCTAGCGTAAACGTTTTTGCAAGGGTTTGAACATCTTTAACCAAAGAAAAAGATTTATTTTTATTTGGAGAACTTTCAACGTGAAGGCAATGGAGGTGACTGCAGCCCCTTGTGATACAGAAAAGCATTTTGATTGTTAAAAAACGTGGAACAAGATCATCTTATATCAATGTATTGACAACATCCAACCAAATTTCAGTCTAGACTTCATCACTGATTTCTCTTGTAATCGTATTTTTCATATCATATTTTCTAATAGGTTAGATTGTTTCCCAAGAGCTTGTTGTGACTTTCTTGATACAATGTGTTATATCAATTTTTATATTATTGTCTTTAATAGACAATATTGATAAAAAAATCTTTTAGATAGAAAAAGAGAGAACACATGCATTCTATCTAGATGTAGTAGTACTTGTCTACAAGCATCTAACATCTTCTCCAATGTGAATCTAACACGTGACGGAGCAGGTCCATCTGCTTTTTTTAACATGTTGAAGTTATTCATCTTCTGTAAATCCATGTGTTATTTCTTCTAAATCAACAATTTCATTGCATTTCTTTAATCTATTAAGCTGTTGAATTATTTATTTAACATTTTCAATGTAGATGGTTTATGAAAGTTCTCACTAGTGACAAATATTGATCTCTTGAACGTTTCTATTGTGTAAAAATATTTTGAACTCTAACCGATAGTTAGGAGAAATGTAGCTACCATATCTTCAAGGCATATATTATGGGTATCTCGCAGACATGTTTTCACCCTAATAAGATCACAAAGCTTCACAAAATGAGCATGGATACATACAATATAAATATCGAAAGTGTTCCAGTTCTTCCTTCATTACTTTCTTAATGTAATCATAACCAATATTCGTGATGACCGACGAAGAGGATGTTTAATGCGATTCATATGCTTCATAGAGGCTCTTTCTATGTTATCCAGTATTAATATCATGATATCCAAATCAGTTATGTCATCTTCCATATTGTTTTCTTCCTCTGTGATTATTGCCATGACAACACACCTAAATACATATAATAATAATATTAGAGTAATGGCTTAAAGATAAAAATGTAACATAACATGAAGAACTTACGACTCTTGTAAACAAGTAAACATGCAATTATAAATTATGACATCACACAACAAAAGGCTGTTAAATCAAACAAACAACTATTATGCTGAAACGAGAAACCAAGATCACCGTGAACTGATTTATCAAAATCCATTTTATTATTAATCAAGCTAATTCAAAAAAGTCTCAAATGTCATTAAAAATCTATTCTATTAAAAACAGGATCATTCCTCATTTTTTGACTAATTGATGTATGTTATGTCCAAATATAACTTCCCACGTTTTTTTTTTTTTTGTCAACCTTAATATTCATTTAAAGCCCAATGGGCAATTGCAAGGGTACAAGCTATAGAAAATCAAAACGACAGAAGATTACATTAGTTAATACAAATGAAGGCCAACATGCAGCACGTGTCAAATGGAGAAGCATTAGAGGAAACATGTAATCAACATGCGTTCTTCACAGAAGGAGCGGCTACATGACCGCCGGAAAAAGCTTCACCACCGTACTCCGTAAGATTCTGCCTCCGCTTATTTTCTTCTTCCCGTCATTGATCTATTCGCTTGTACTGATTGCACTGGTGCCTTCCACCTTAAGCCACGATGCCGAGACCGGAGATAACTTCTTTCACCGTTATTTTTAAACCGAGGAAGCTTAAGCCAAAACTTGAAGACGGATCATTCGTCGGACCGTTTAGAAACGCTAACTTCTTCTTGATCTACTCCAGAATGACTGTAGCAATCTTTTAAACCCAATCAACTTTTTCTCTGAGATGCTTCCTTTAACGCCATATATGGCTAATCAACAAGGAAGACTGATTATCTTGAAAGAGTGATTAAAGTGATACGGTAGAAGAAGATACTTGATCAGACACCAATGGGATTAGATTATGATCAAGTGGAAAGCAGTTGATACCATTCTTCATCGAAGATACAAGAATATCTTGAAGAACCGCTTCGATGAAGAAGCTAAGCACAACAAAATCCGCCTCCGGAAATTATTATCCGCTACCGGAATATATATATCGGACAAGCCGAAGGGAAGTATGATCTAAGATCAGAAACAAAAAAAAACAAAATTATAAACCTCTCATATTCCCCTCTGTGAAAGATACTAGAGAGAGAACAGAGGAAAGAAACTTCTCACGTTTTACTCTCTAATATCTATAACTTCCCACGTTTTACTACCTACTATTAATTAAAAATATTACGCCACTTCTCATATTTATAACTACTCACTCACATGACTTACATCAAGTTAATATAACAATGACTCTTCAAACTTTAAGACATTATACACCATAATCTTACTGCATATTATGATAATAATTATGCAAACAAAAACATATAAGTCCATTATAGACACTAAGAAGTTTGCATACTATATATGATTGTGCATATACATGTTGACTTCTATATGTTTGTCATTCTGAGTGGACAATAAAATAGAATGGTTGTTTAAAATTCACATATAAGTTAGGTTGAAGTAGTAAAAACCTTTTTATCACATACAAAAATTTACATTGTCAGTAAAACAAGTAAATATAAAAGTTTATATCAGTTACGGAGAAAAGTAAAAAAAAAATATATGTCTTCCTATTTAAAACATATAACTTTATATAAATTTTAGTAAAAAATATATATATCAAAAATGAACCCGCGCTTTAAAAGCGCGGATCAAAATCTAGTAAATAACTTTAAAACTAAAACAGATCACTTGTATCTGAAACAATGATCAGTTATACCATTAGTATCACGCCATCCACATTTAGTTCCATCCACAAGTGATTCATTTAGTACTTTCATTTCATCCGGAGTCCACTGATTATATTTATTTTTTATTTATCATTCATTTTATTCAAGAACTAACTATAGTTAGTATAAACAATTACCAATCATATAAAAACAGTTAAACTGAAAACTAAAACATAAGCTAGCAAAAATCAAATAACGAAAGTTATAAAAAGAAGTCAAACACAAAGCAATACATAGAACAATAATACACAAATCTATTGTATGTGGTCAACAATGGTGGCTGGAAAACAATCTTATTCTACTGAATATATCAGAAGCTATAGAATAATGGTGAGAAGAAGTACATATATGTATGTAGCTGGACGAGATGATATGGGTATCATTGTGGTAATTACGTGATGTTTATATATATGATTTACATCGAGATTTTTTTGGAAAATTCTAGAAAGATTGTTATACACTATCTTATAAGGAGAGACCTTTTGAAAAAAAAATTATATTATGCAAATCCATAATTATCAATAAAAGACTACAGAAATAAATACAAAATATCTGATAGAAATTTAGAAATATCTGATAGAAATTTAGAAATATCTGATAAAAATTTAGAAAATATTTGTTAACTCTACTTAACTTCTAAAAATCTGTCATTTTTTAAAATCACTAAACTCCTTTCAAATTTTGATTCCAATAACCCTCTTCCCCCTAGTATTTTCTTAAGCTATATACTTGCAGACATTTGTATGGTGGATAGATCATGAAACTCTTCATCACGATTCTGTGGGTGTAGATGGACTTAGAAATCAAACTCAGCTTTAGGGTATAAGAAATCATAGGAGGCGAGTATCACCACTGCATACGGAGTTGAAAATCTTTCTTTTCGGAATGGTAAGCATACTACTTTACTCAAAATGTCAACATTTTGGACCGGACTACAACATTTTGATATCGACGACTGAAGAATCCAAGACATGATCAAATTTTTCAACAGAACATAAAGAGATATCATCTCTAGGAATCAGATTCCAGGATCTCAAACTTTTGTACTTTCTTAGAGCACAAAATGTGATTGTGAATTCTTTAGCAAAAACTGCTATAATTTTTCATAGGTAAATTTTACGTAGGTTATTCTATTTCGGTTTGCTTTATTAGATCACGCCTTATTTGAAAAATGGAATAGCCTTTGTCGATAAAGTTATTGGAAACAAATGATTACAGAAAGTTGTGTACCAATATTTTGAACATCAACATATTAATGTAGCTTGATCACATGCTATAAATATATCTAATCTACTCCATTCTAGATGATAAAAAAATATATCTTCATCACATGATACATATTGATATTCATCTTTTATTTTATGATTGATGAGTTATTACTACATGCTAAATTGGTATTCTTCTATTAATATATATAATAAGTTCCTGTAATCGCGCTTCCTCCCTCGAGGTGTTGTTGATTTCTTTGTTCAATTGTGACGGTGGAACATCTTTTATCATAAGGCTCTGCAAGAAACCGATCATCTACACAAGGATAAACAATATGGTCCATCATAATTCGATGACAATAATATCCAAGTACCACTCAAGGAAGAAATGGCCTTACCGACGACAAAGAAATGCATAAAAGGCTGAATCCAGGAAAATAGAAGGGTGCATTGTTCGAGAGGAATAAGGCTATACAAATTAAACCAATCTTATCAATAGTGTGAAGAAAAAAACTGAAACTTAGTAGTAAATAGCTAAGTAAACTGTGTTCTTATGGCTTCACGAACCTGTCAATGGACTGAAAACAAATGGTGCCACGACTTTCCCAAAGGACTTCACTCCAGATATGCATCCTTGCACTTTCCCCTTCATCAGTTACTCAAAACATTGAACTATTTCTTTTGAGGATGTTGATCCAACAAAACAAACTTTCAATCGTTACAACAAGACAATGTTCAGGAAATCACTAGGCAGTAACTAGGCGCTTTAGATGGGACTAGCGACTAGGCGGATTATTCGGGGCCTAGGCGAGGCCTAGACGTTAACGAATTATTGATTTATTTTATATATATTTTACATTTATAGAAATTTGCAACAAGATATATACCTGATCACCGGGTCTGACTTGTCTTGAGGCAATACCACAAACCTGTAGCCAAGATTGTTCAATTTTATACTTATAGCTAGCAAAGGCGCCATTGTTAAGGACAGATAAGCTATGTCTATAGCCTTACTGATGGCATCACAAGCATGGCTCCAGGTACAAACAAAGTGGTGAGATAAGGAACCTGCCACATAGAAACAAAAACAAAACACAAAAGCAGATTATATTGACACTGAACATCGACTCAAGTCACTAGTTTTGACCGACTCACCCATGGTGCCCAAGAAATGCTGACAACGGCCATCTGCATCTCAAACACATGCAACCAAATTCATTATATGCCAAGATCTTACTTAGAAACAAATTCAAGAAAAAAAAGGATATGCTTACGTTTGTAAATTCCATAAAAATCCCTGCTGATAAAAGCTTAAATTCTCCAACGGTAGAAGCAAATCTTGGCAGTACAAACAGCTAATAAAAACATTTACAGCACATGACATACAAAATTTATTCAAATAAATGTTATTTACACATATTATCACTAGTAATGTAATTACTTGAGAGATAGACCCAACGATAGTAATCAATAGCATGAGATCAGCAAACTGGTTCTTGTCAAGCCAAAACGCGATTTCAGAAAATACTGCAAAGTTAAAAAAAAATCATCTATTTTGTTCACTAATTTGATAAAATATAAACTGAAAATGTCGAATAATATATATGAGACAAACCAAGAAAACAAATTGCATTCCACTATCTGAGAAACTGCTGAAGAATGTAACAACCAATGCTTGAACGAAGATAGTACTGCATTACAAAATCCATATCCATCATTATATTTAAAATGATATGTATGTATGTATATATATATATATATATATATGCATCTACATATGTATAATAATACTCTCTCCGTTTCATATTACTTGTCGTTCTAGGTTTATGTACACATATTAATAAAACATATAATTTTGTATATTTCCAAAATAAAAACACAATTATCTATACACCTAATCATATTTCAACCAATAAAAAAATAAATTGGAGAATCTTATTAATGAATTATGCATTGAAACTCTATAACCACACTTATTTTGAAATAAATTTTTTTCCTTACAACGACAAGTAATATGAAACGGAGGGAGTATAAACATACCTAGATTTCATTAAGATCATCATATCTTTTAACGAAGATTGCTTCTTGTTTAAGACACTACTAGTTGTAATTGTTGTGTTGTTCAACATCGGTTCTGCTAACATCGTAACATCATTACCATGGTCATCTTGTTGATGATCACCATTTTCATCATTGTTTAGCCTTTCCTTTAGGAAAATTCTCATGTACACCATGGCAACAAGAAACGATATAGCTGAAACCTAATTAATCAACACAAAAAGCATGTCTCTTATACTTTCAACGTAACGATTCGGTTGACTAGATTTGACGCTAATGATTATAAGACACCTTAAAAATCAAAGCTACAGGTAGAAATCGAGCAACTAAGGTTCCGAAAAGAGAAGACATTGTTTTGACACCAGCTAAAATACTAAATCCTGATATTCTTGTTATCCCCTGAGTATTTTCTGCCTAAAAATGAAAAATGAAATGGATTAAACTGATAAAAATAGTAGTAGGCTAGATTTCTATTGTAATAGCAAAATTATTACTACATAAAATAAAAGTGTTACCACATAAGCAGAGGCAAGGCAGTCCACGGCGCCTTCGCATACCAGAGAGGTCAGAATCTTGATTATGTAAAACATGTAAAAGAAATGTGTATCCCTTCTGTACCCTAAAATGACTGCCAAATAAATATTTTCAGCCTTATATTCTTGATTTTATTTTCATCATATAAGAAAATATTTCGAGAAATAATAAAAATGAAAAATGCTATGTAATGTTTATACAGCATTCTTTAGAATATTATAACTAACAAGAGTCTCTTTTAAAATAGTTTACATTGTAACATTGATTATCAAGATCAGAAAAAAAACAAAGGTAGTGATCCAATTGATCTTGGTTTTATTAAAGCCATTGGCGATGGTTCAATTCTTTCCATCTTTTTATCTTTCTTTTTAACTGAAGAAAATGTGATTGTCCATGCGGAGTATGTTTATTGGCTCATAGTGGTCGCTGAAGGTACCGGCATGTTAGCCTTCGATCATCAAGGCAGGAGGTGTTTGTAATCCTGATATGTTTGGTTCGAATAATTAATAATCCAATTTGATTTGATCCATAACTATTTAGATTGGATATTCGTATCTAAAAATATTATTATTTATGATTTGTTTCATTTTTTTACGGATATTACATATTATTGTTTGTTTTGTTTCGTAAAATTATGGATATCAAGATTCTCTTAGTTCAAATTGAAATGGATAACGAATCGAATCAAAGTTTACAGATATTTTGCCAGTCCTAACCCTACAAAACAAAAATTCATGTAGTCACCTTTACACTAAAGAAATGTCGAACTTGAGCCTTCAGCTTCTGGCTTTTTTGGAATGAGCATGCAGTAATATATCCAATTCGATATCAAATGGAAATAAATACTTTTAAGTATAAATAAGTGACTAGCCTTGTATTCAATTAACTATTTTTTTGGTACTGAGTACTGAATAAGAGTTAGCATCTTAAGAAATTTAATTTTGAAAACCATAACTATATATAGGTAAAACTCAATTAAAAAATACAGTCAACGCCATTATAATAACCATTATGACCTCCCAAAATTCTTACTCTCTTTGTTTCATATTAAATGTCATTTTAGCTTTAAATTTTTATTTTATTATAAATGTTTTAAACATTTTCAAGACAAATATGAAATGTTTTTTATTTTAGTTTTTACTCTTACTGTTAGCTCATTAATTAATAAAAACAAACAAAGTCATATATTAAATAGAAATAAAACAGAAAATTTAATCATTTTTTAATTCATGTGAAAAAACTTAAACCTTAAATAATATATATATAACTTTAAACTTTAATCCCGTTCTAATGGTCGGTCCATTAATTTTTTTGAGGCTCAAAATCATTGTTTACAAACCCTGCAATCACCACATGAAATTTCTTCGTGCTTTGGCCTCATTCACACGGTATCGCGAATCACTTCCTGATAGGTCACCCATCCTTAAATTACTCAAGCTCAAGCACGCTTAACTCTGAAGTTCTAAACGGATATGCTCCTGAAAAGATAAATACACTTTGATGATATAGGTAACCAAATTAATTCTCTTAAACCTTTCTATATACACTACAAGAAAACATATGGGTTATTACAAAAGTTTACGTCGAATAAAATTCAACGTAATTTTACGTCGGCGGTACGAGTAATTTACGTTGAATATAGATTTCAACGTAAAGTGGTAGTAAATATACGACCAACTATATTCGTCGTAATGTTGACGTTCTATTACGTCTACTTACAATCGAATACGCTCTTCCTTGTAAATTACTTGTAACTTAACGTCTAATTTACAACGAAATATTTTACATTGACTTAACAACTTATACGAGTTTTGGTTGGTAAAAACGTGTATTATGTGGGTTGTACCAAACAACTTTCTTTGTATGGAGGTTGTAAAGGGCATGTTAAGTAGTTGTAAATGTTGTAGTTGTAAAGAAGTTGTTAAATTTTCACCTACCAAAAACAAAAATTTCTTATAAATATGAGACTTACTCATTTCTAAATTCACACAAAAAAAGATGAAAAAACATGAAACCTTAAAAAATGTCTGGAACTAATATATACGAGTTACGGAGTTGGATGTACGCGCATAAAGATTCTGACGGGAGAGTGATGGATGCATTTCTCAGCGAGGTGGAGATATTTATGTTTCAAGTCGGGTCTACACCACTCACGCAGGAAACCGGTAAGATGTTATGTCCTTGTCGGAAGTGCAAGAATACAAAATTTGCGCGTAGTGAAACAGTATGGAATCATTTAGTAAAATCGGGGTTTTACACCAAATTACTATATATGGTTTTAACATGGAGAGGATCATGATGCAAATGAAGCTAGTAGTAGTAGTAATTTTACGGCTGCTGGTAATAACCAAGAATCAATTCAGATGCATAATCAAAATTTTGAGGAGCCAAGGGTAGATTATGATAGAACTGACGACATGGTTGCTGATGCATTTCTAGAAACAACTACAACACTAGCTGTTGAACCAACTTTTAATGTTGAAGAACCTAATTTGGACGCAAAACGGTTTTATGAAATGTTAGATGCTGTCAATCAACCAATCTACCCTGGTTGTAGAGATGGTCTCTCTAAATTGTCTCTTGCAGCTAGGATGATGAATATTACAACTGATATAATTTACCTGAGAATTGCATGGATGCGTGGGCTGAGTTATTTAAAGAGTATTCGCCAGCAGATAACATATCTGTTGAATCTTATTATGAGATTCGTAAACTAATTTATAGTCTTGGGTTGCCGTCAGAGATGATAGATGTTTGCATAGACAATTGCATAATCTACTAGAGAGCTGATGAGAAGCTAGAAGAGTGTCGTTTCTGCAAAAAAACAAGATTCAAACCCCAAAGACGTGGAAGAACTAGGGTACCGTACCAAAGGATGTGGTACCAACCAATTACGGACAGGTTGAAAAGGTTATATCAATCTGAGAAGACCGCTGGAGCGATGATGTGGCATGCAGAACATGTACAGAAGGATAGAGAGATTGTTCATCCATCAGATGCAAGAGTGTGGAAACATTTCAATGAAGTACACCCAGATTTCGCTAGTATTAGTCAAAATATTTATCTTGGGTTATGCACAAATGGATTTAGTCCATTTGGAATGTCTGGGAGACAATATTCTTTGTGGCCTGTGATTCTTACGCCGTACAACCTGCCACCGGAGTTGTGCATGGAACGTGAATTTTTATTCATGAGCATATTAATTACTGGTCCCAAACATCCGAAGCGGTCTCTAGATGTATTTCTTCAACCATTGATACAAGAGTTAAAGGACTTGTGGTCTGTTGAAGCGAACACGCATGATTGTTCAACGAAAACCAACTTTAACATGCGAAGCAATGCTTCTATGGACCATAAGTGACTTCCCTGCTTACGGGATGTTGTCTGGTTGGACGACACATGGAAGGTTGTCTTGTCCATATTGTATGGGTACGACGGATGCGTTTCAGTTGAAGCATGGTAGGAAGACAAGTTGGTTTGATTGTCATCGTCTATTTCTCCCTCTTAACCATCCGTACTGAAGTAACAAAACATTGTTCAGACACAAAAGAGTCGTGTGTGACACACCTCCTCCATATTTAAGTGGACACCAAATAGAGGAGGAGATTGATTACTATGGTGCTCAGAAAACAACTCGTCATGGAGGTAGTGGTCATGTTCCTGGGAATATGTCTGCTCAGTATGGTGTCCATCATAATTGACATAAGAAAAATATTTTTTGGGGAGCTGTCATATTGGAAGGACCTACTTTTGCGGCACAACCTTGATGTGATGCATATAAAGAAGAACTTTTTCGACAACATCATGAACACAATACTGAACGTTCCAGGGAAAACAAAAGACATCAAAAGTCAAGGGAGGACTTACCTGATATTTGCTCAAGAAGTGAGTTACATATTAAAAGAAATGGAAAATCCCAATTCCTATATTTAGATTATCGTCATAATCGAAAACCTCGTTATTCAACTGGGTAGCATCATAAGTGAAGTTCCATGATGGTTATGTATCGAATATGTCAAGAAGCGTTGAACAAGATCAAAAGTTCACAGACATAAAGAGTCATGATTGTCATGTGTTTATGCAACGACTGCTTCCATTTGTACTCCTTGAGTTGCTTCCAAAGAATGTACACGAAGCGCTTGCAAGTAAAAACTTAGTATTGTAATTAAGAAAATCTTTCTTTATTAAATATGTTTACTAACTTTGAAATATTTATTTGTTTCATAAAACAAGGTATTGGAGCATTTTTCAGAGATCTGAGCACACGTACTCTGCAACACCGTCTCTGACTGGAAGGTCATTTATGAGGTGCGAGGCTATGACGCTAGGCCTTCCGGTCTCACAGAGGAGGTGTGGGATGGACTCATCAGGTATTGGAATGAGCTTCATTCTATCCATATCGCTGCACAGTGCTCCTCTTCTCGGTTGACCCGAGATGAGAACGGGTTCTTGCCTATGGTCCACACTACGGGGCAACTGCCCCATGCTGATATTCGTCTAAATATGGTAAATAATTAATTTATATTTTAATTTTATTAATATTTATTATGTTAATAATAATTAATCTATTATAATTATATCTTTTTTGTTATTGTAGGCCAAGAAGAACAACGGAGTGTTGCCATCGCTTCCTAATCTTTTTCGGGAAACCCACTCGAAATATGGTGTTTTTGCGGATCCCCGCTCCAAAAAGATTCAGAGCGATATCACTGCTCGGATTGCTGAACGCCATGCCAACTTATACAGCAGTCATCCGATGGAGTTCCCGTTGAGTTGTCTACCGTCGAATTGGACAACATTTACGAGGAGGTATAAATTCCTCATTATTAAAATTTATTACTTTAATTAATTTACAAGATTTTTTAATTTATTAACTATTTTTTGGAAAACACCAGGTTGTCCCTAAAAAAAGGGACGAGTCTTGGGCATAGGATCCGTAAACGATGTTCCACGAGCGACATCGTCCTATGCTCAAAGACAGAATGCAAAGAATGTACGACTGCATAATGACTTGGACTTGACCCGAGCTTCTTTGACTTCTACCCAGGAGTATTTGCAATCCCTCGAGTCTTTCTTTGATATGATGGCGGACGGAAACCCGGCGATGCAGGAGATATTGCGGGTTAGACAGGCGAAACTCAACAACATTCATCAGCCTCTGAGCCAGCCTATGGGACATGATGATACTGCGGACGGGGACCCGACCTCACCCATGACTATTTTCAAGACGGACTTCCTTAGTTTTTTTTTTATTTTATGTATAATATTTGTTTTTCTTTTGGGTTTTTATGTATTAAACACTATTATGATTTTTTGGTTTTAAGTAGTTTTTATTTCAGAATTTATAATTAGTATTTTACAATTTCAAAATTTTAAATTATTATTTTACAATTTCAAAATTTATTAAAAATAATAATTGTTTAATTTTATTAATATAAATAAATAAAAAACGACGTAAAAGATATGTAATACAATACGACATAAAAGAAATTGTCTTTTACGTCGTTTTTTGTTTAATTTTATTAACATCGAATGTAGCAGTCGTAAACCGCATGTTTTCTTGTAGTGATATCTCAACTCGGGATGTTACAGATACGCTAGACATTGACTTGTTATTGCAGTGGCAAAGCTAATTTGCATCCACGCGTTACTCTCCTATCAAATTCACATATCATATTCTATATTCTTGTATTATTTATTCAAAATAGATTAGCGAGTTCTTTTAGTGTCGTTTTTCGATGGGTCAAAGTGTCGAGCAGAGGATTAAAGCAAACATATAAAAAAAGAACGAGTGAGAGAGAAAGCAGACCAGGAGGAAGGATTGAGAGGCACATGGGTAGCGTGAGAACTGCTTTAGTTCCATATCTGTCGGAAAGAATCCCAATTACTGGCATCATCACCATCGTCCCCAACCCTATTGCCTTCATTAATAACACACATTATCATACTAGATTAATGTCTTTAATCGGTTTATAAACTGAAAACAATTTCAATTTTGTGGCCGACATAAAATGAGTTATATGACATTTTTGTCTTAGGCTGTCTGCATTAAAAATCTCTCAAATGTGAGTGTTTCAAACGTTTAAATTTTTTACATTAAATATAAGTATATATATTGAGAAATTCTAGTTAAAAATTTATAATATAAACCTTCTATCAAACCAAGTCTAATAAATATTAGTTTCCTGTGTTTGCAAGACCTTCCAAATGTAATACTTAGTATGTTAATATATGGCATTCTACATCATCTGTTTATCTACATAGCAAAATTATACTCATATTCATTTTTTTTCCAAACAATAAATAGATTCATATATAAGTCGTTTTATTTCGAATACAAAAGAAAGCCTTCTTTAAATCACTTAGGTTGGTTGACAAAACAAAAATCACTTAGGTTGTAAGAACCAAATCAACTTCTTTCAGAAAAAAAAAAAAAATCCACTTATCTGGATAATAGGCTCTCAATTCCAAGTTAAGAGACATCAGACAAAGATGTAGATGGTAAGAAGAAGAAACACTATCTTTAACAATCAAGATGTAGAAGACATCAGACAGAGTTCAGCTAAAGAAAAAAGAATAGCCCAAAAAAGAAAGAAAGAAGAGACACAATGTTTAAGTAACAAAGAAGAAATTCAGAGTTAAGTACCACTTGTTGGAAACCGGTGAGGTAGACAGCGAGAGAACATGAGTCGTCTGGTGAAGAGCAAACGGCGGCGACGGTGACGTCAATAATCACAGGGCCTTCCATGAATCCGGCGAAGCCAGACAAGAAAACAATAGTCAACATGTGTCTCATCCCAACGAATCCATCCTCCATCATCACCATCAGTAAACCCAGCAAAGTAGTGTGTAAGATTTTACAAAAAAAAAAAAAGAAGTTGTGTGTAAAATTTGTTTAGATTTTGACTAAACGAAAAAAAATCTTATTATTCTTTCTCTTTCATAATAAGTGTCATTTTAGATTTGTGAACGCAGATTAAGAAAACATTTAATTTTACATATTTTCTATATAAAAACATCATTTCTCATACACCTAACCATATTTCAACCAATATAAAATTAAACTGGCAAATAAAATTCTTAAATTTTGTATTGAAATACGAAAACGACATTTATTTCGTAACAAAAAAAATTCTCTAAAACGACACTCTTTGTAAAACGGAGGGAGTATTATCCAAGAGAACATCTGTTTCGAAGGATACTTTGGTATTTTAGTCACATTTTTTTTTATTTTAATTACTAACTTCTTCAACTAGTCACTATCAGTGTTCGCATTCAATGAGTAAATTGTCACTAAATTATCACTATTTGTCGTTCATATGTTTTTAACAAGTGTGACTGGAGAATTGAGAAACTATTATAAGAAATAATTGTAGAAGATAAAAGTCGAGATCTAAAGTGGTGTGTTCGCATTATAAGAAGGAGGAACATTTTAGAAAAGATTGTTTCACTTTACAAAAGAAATATGAAAAGGAGGAATAAGCTGAAGCGAGTGTTATCACAGAAAAGCTTTAATATTTTAACGCATTAAATGTCTTTGATCAGAATCCAATGAATAATTAAGTTATTGATTTAGGGTGAACCTACCATATGATGTTCAGAAGAGACTGATTTGATACTTTATAGAGATAAACATAAATCAGATTCTACGTGGAGATAATCATTCGGCGGAGGCTAAGAAAATTGGATCTCTTAAGTTAATGACTTGTGGAGGCTTAATTTCCAGGCTAAACCATGTCAAATATGTTTCAAACCTGAGAAAAAAACTTAATTTTCATAGGAACACTTGACAAACTCAGGTTCCAACACAGTGGTAGAAATGGTAAGCTTACGCTTCACAAGAATGGAAAGCTGAGATTGAAAGGAAATATGATAAATGGATTGTATATCTTCAAAGGTGAAACTGACATGTGAAGTTCACCAGGTAGAAATTCCAGAACTTAAGGGCGATATCATTGGTTTGTGGCACAACAAATTAGGCAACAGTAGTGAGAAAAAAAAAGTGATTTAAATCCCTAACTATTTTTAAATCGGATAAAAAAACCTCCAACTAAAATTTTATGTTTGTAAACCTCCAACTATTAAACCGTTAATGTCATTAACCTTTCGTTAACAAAATCGTTTTTAACGGAAACTCATTTAATCAAAACGCAGTATTTCATATAATCAGAAAACACAAGATTCTTATAATCCATAGATATTTTAGTGTTTTAAACCTCTAACTATTTTTAAATCGGATGAAAAAACTTTAACTAAAACTTTACGTTTTAAACCCTCAACTATTAAACCTTTAATGCTTTTAACCCTCAGTAAAAAAGTCATATTTTCTAAACGGTGAACTGTTAAATTGAAACACGGAGTTACGGAGTTTTATGTAATCACATAAACGACACAAAATACTTAACCCCCCTCATTATATCAATGACAATGACAATTCATCCTCAAATATAAAAAAATAGAGAGTTTTTTTCTTTTTCAAGAACTATTTTTCAAAAAATTGTGTTGTTTCTAATTCTAATTCTTTATCTCCTATTCCTTAACTTAACATTCTAAAATTCACTTTTTCTACTCCCGAAGCTTTGTCTAGATCACATTTGTTTTGAAAAGATGACTTAATTTGTTTACGGATCACTTTTAACCCTTCATAAACAAAGTCATCTTTTCCAAATGTAGACTCATTAAATTGAAACACATCATTTTATTTAATCATAATAACGAAGATGAGATGCTTAAGAGCACCTTTATCAATGGCCATGGACAGTCACGATTTATACCCAAATAAAAAATTAGGGTTCTTCTTCCTTTTGAAAAAACATCGAAAGTGAGATAAGTCATTGAATTATGAATTGTGATTGTCATTGCCCATTGATATAGAGGGGTTTTAAGTATTTCATGTCATTTATGTGATTACATAAAATTTTGTGTTTCAATTTAACGGTTCTCGTTCAGATAAGATGACTTTGTTTATAGAGAGTTAAAGGCATCAAAGGTTTAATAGTTGAGGGTTTAAAAACATAATGTTTTAGTTGGAAGTTTTCCATCCGATTTAAAAATAATTGGGGGTTTAAAATACTTAAATATCAATTGATTATAAGAATCTTGTGTTGTATTGTGATTATATGAAACACTGTGTTTCAATTTAATGGGTTTTCGTTAAAGAAAAATGATTTTGTTAACGGAAGGTTGACGGCTTTAACGGTTTAATAGCTAGAGGTTTAAAAACATAAACTTTTAGTTGAAAGTTTTTAATCCGATTTAAAAATAGTTGGGGGTTTAAATCACTAAAAACCTGAGAAAAAACTGAAGATCTTAGTTAGCAAAAATATATTAACGATGAAGGAGATCATTACTCAGGATTTTTGCGAAGATTGTGTGATGGGAAAGACCAAGCATGTAAGTTTTTCAGTTGGAAAGCATGACACAGACAAGGTCCTTGGGTGTGTACATGCTGATCTCTGGGGGTCTCCTAACGTACATTCATCCTTGTCAAAGAAGTAATACTTCTTGTCAATCATCGATGACTACTCTCGTAAGGTCTGGTTATATTTCTTGAAGATAAAAAATGAAGCTTTTGCAAGTCTTTGTGAGTGGAAAACACTTGTTGAGAATCAATTGAATCAAAAGGTTAAGTGTTGGATATTATTGGTCCAAAACTGAAATATACATTAGAAAATAGCAGATAATCATGTTCCTAGTGAATAAAGGAAATATATAAGCTTCTATTAAGATTAGGTGTTATCCTAAGAGCATTATATAAGTTCGAAGTCATATTAGACTTGATAACAGTCTTGTAACGTTTTCTCTTCTCCTTGCATCATTGAGCTAAAACATGATTGTTTCTAAGCTCAGTGATGAGGTTGAACATATAGATATTGTCGGAATTCTCTGGCCTAGACGTAGGAATAACTCATATTGAGGCTCTAAACATGTTAAATTGCTATGTGTCATATTTTTCTCTTTACTTGCTTGTTACTTCCGCGTTAAGTTAGAAAGAAAGAAAACGATTAATAAACAAACTGAAACAAACAAACCTAAATCGTGTGTTGAAGTTGATTGAGGTCTCAACATCCTAGAAATATAACGGTATTTTTGAGTATTGGATGAACTGAAGAGTAACTGGTCAAGACGAGTTGAGGGATCATCTTTTCTATATTCATGCTAGTTGTAGGTGAGACTGGAAATGAGTGTACACCTACTTGCCCATGACTGATTTATGTTACTGTTGGAGACAACTTTTCTAGAGGAAAATATAATATTCAGTGCGGAAATTAACAAATGTTACCACTAAGACTAGTTAAAACGGTTCTCTAGTTAAATTGATATCAAGTGAAGATTTTTTTTTCTTTTAAACTTTTTTTTCCCTTTCTCTAAATTTTTCCACTTGACTATATGTAAGTTCCGCTCCGGTGATTGCCATGTCCTTTTGCGGTTGCCAGAAGCACCTCTCTTCTTTGCTTTTCCTTTTTTGCTTCTCTTTGTCGTGTATGTGATCTTTTGTTTTGGCGGTGGAGGAAAATTCTTGGATCTCTCCCTGGTTTCAGTTCCGGTGTTTCTAGAGCCGATATGTGGTGGTTTCAGTGGAGAATGTGATGTTAGAGGACGACATGTACCTCTCTCTGTGTCTTCCTCTAGTTTTGCTCTGGTGGTTACGAGCATAGATTTTATTAGACTTCGATGAGCTTTCCGGTTTGACGGCGCGTGTTTTGTCAAAGAGACCTTTAGGTCTCAGATCTGGGTTGCTTGCAACTCCGTTCTCTTCTCTTCCGCTCTGCTCTGCAACCATCAATGGTCTTTGGTGGAAGCGTGTGAGGTTCCTTCTTGGTGGAGAGATCCTCTCATGCTCAAAGGTGCTACGGTGGCGGCACATGGTGTTGTGATGGTCCTCGTTTTGTGTCATCCAGACTTTTTTGCAGTTCTCTCATCTCGAGGCTGGAGTTTCCGGCGGTGTGGCGTTCACCATCGTTGACTTTTTTTCCTGGTGCTTTTTCAGCGTTTCTCTACCTGCATCAGAGCGGTGAGATTTTGTTGGTTTGAGACAGATTTCCAGTTGGGCGCTCAGACTTCTCTCTCTCGGTTAAGGATGCTTCGGGGTGGTGGAACTGTCCAGTCTGCTTGCCCTATATGGGCTCTCGGTTCAACGGGTGTACACGGTCTCGATTATGAGGCAAAGAGGCGGCAATCTCCTAGTCTCCAACCAAAAGACGGCGTCATCGAATAGATCCATCTCTAGGTTTGTGAGTTTGTGCTTGTGATTCTTGGAGTTGTTTGTGTTTTGTTGGTGTTTCGGAAGCTATAAATCTTGTAGCATTAAGATTTGAGGGCACTTTACTCTCAGTCTCGTAGCAACTGACTCGTTCTTTATGGTTCTTATCATATTCCCTGGTTTGAGCTTGTCCCGTTAGTCTTTGTCTCTCATCGCTAAATTTTTAGTCTACAATCTTCATTAGAGTTATTATGTTTTGCATTATTTGTTTAGGTTAGCTTTCGGCAAATCTACTATAAGTTGTCTCTTATAAAATCTATCAAAAAAACTAAAAATTGGTATAATAAATTTAACATTTTACCAAAAAGAACAAATATTACCACTAGACAAACTGTAGTTATGGTTATTTACAATGGTTAAATCTTTCCGTACCATTTTTTTTTTACTTTTTACATTTCACATAATATTTTTTTTTAAAAAGAAAAAAAAATATTATGTGAAATGTAAAAAGTAAAAAAAAAAATATGTTACCTTTCACATAATATTTATGTCTCTAATATGTTACCTTTCATATTTAACAAATAGTTTTATTACACAAATTAAACACTCAAATATTCTACTCTTTAATTCAATTTTTCTGTTTTTATACTGTAAATACATATCACTAATAATTATCAACTAAAATTAAAATAAATAAAATTTAATTAATTTAAAATATTTTAATTATAAATTAGAAAAAACTGATCTGTTTCACATAAAATTATTGTTAATATACTAAAGACATTGTTGAATAATACCAATAGTATAGTAAAGACATTAAATTTCTATATATAAATCACAAAAAATAATAAATTTTGATATAAATTTGATTTTTTTAAATTTAGTTGTTACAATATTATTCATTTGAATAATTGGAATGAGTTTTAAAATTACTCAATTAATGTGGACCTCATTTAGTTATTAAACTAGTTGAATTAATTCAACTCAAATGAATCCACTTATTTATTTCTTTTTCATTTTCAACATCAACGCAGCAATCATTCAACAGTTGGATGATATATTTAACTACTCCATTGTACGTAGTATAATAGTGCGCATTTGACACAATAATACAAACTGTAAAAAATATTTCAAAGCATTTTTGTGCTTGTTATATTTTTTGAACGAATTGCACATGATTCATCATTTCTCGTTCATTTATGGTATGGATTATAGTGGACTATGTGTGCTTTTCTCACCAAAATTTTTAATACTATTTAAATTTAAAATACTCATATATTTATTTGAAATACCCATATTTATTTTAGAACATATATGTTAATTGATTTTGTAATTTTACTGCAAAACGAATAATATTTGTCAGTCACGGTACCAAAAAATTGGTTTTATCTCTCTTTAAAATGTGATAAAATGTTCAGTCATTTTTATAGTTTTTATTTTCTAGTTAACGCATTTGCACATATTTATTTTATACAACTCATACTTGTTTCGTGTAATGCATAACTAATATAATAGCGTATCATATTTTTAAATTATCCAAAATTTTCTAGTTTTACTAATAAATTTAATTTATATTACATTTATAAATACTGTATTGTTTCTTCCATCAGAATCGTCTTATTTCTTCTAATCAAAACCACATTATTTTCTATCAAAACCATATTTACTATTAATATCGCATAAACCGTTATTGCACTGCACTTTCATTCTTTATCGTTTATATTATAATTTGTACTCTTATTATATCAACAAAACTGGATTATATTCAAATTATATTCATATCTCTAACCATTAAATTAACGCCTTTATACATGCATGTGATAAATTTTTTTAAAAAAAATCGTTATTGGTGCCTAGAAAAGATAAAAGAATTAGAGATGGACACAGCGTGCCTAGTTTGCTACGTTCAATTAGTACATTGAGACGACTATCAAAATGGTTTTGTCAAGTAGCTGGCATATTTAATCAAAAAATATGCGGGAGAGTGGGTGTCTTCAATAGATCTGATATCAAACCTACAAACCATGGACCCGAACCAGCGTACCACCTCATGCCAGAGAAATTTTATAAATACCTTGTTTTCCATAATCTGACATAGTCTTTTCTTATTTGTCTTCTAACTTAAAGACTAGAAAACCATTAAAAATATCTTACACTTGTGTGTTTTTGGGGCTCCAAATTTTTTTTATGCTTGATAAAAGATCTGCCCCGACAAGTGAAAAAATCTCCTACACAAAAATAAACAACTACTACTCCTTCCGTTTCATATTAGTTGTCGCTCTAGGTTCATGCACACAGATTAAGAAAACATTTAATTTTACATATTTTCAAAATAAAAACACTATTACCAATACACCTAACCATATATCAACCAATAGAAAAGTAGAATAGATAATATTACCAATAAATTTTGCATTGAAAACCGAAAACGACACTTATTTTGAAACAAAAATTCTACTCCAAAACGACAAATAATTTGAAACGGAGGGAGTATAATTTAGAGTTTTAAATTGGGAAAAACCAAGCAAACGATGGATAAGAATGTAATAAGTACTAGAACTAGTAGTTTTCTAAAGACAATTGTTACGGTATAGTCGTATAGATTCCCTAAATATTACAACTAGTTTTTTTTGCAATGAAGCTGCGGTGACTTACATTGGTCATACTCTATTCGCAATATGGTGATATATTTTTGTTGCAAATGATTTTTTCGTATAAATTGAGAAGCATATATGTTATCTTGTTTGAAAACCTATCTCAATCATGTGGCAACAAAATGATCAAAAATTTTAACATGTAGAAATTAATAATAATAATTTAACAATTATAATAGAAATATATTAAAAAGTGGTTACCAGTAAATGTTAAAAATCAAACAAATACCCACTGATAACAATATGCATGATTAATGCAGATGCGAACACAACTCCAAAAAGGTATCAGAACAGTACATTTGGTGCTCCGGTGAAACGGAAAATTCTAGATTACATGGATCTACTTAAACTACAAATATGTCTAAATAACTTAGAGAAGGAGAGTGGGAAGAAGACATACATGGAAACCAAAGCCTTCAACTCCAATTTAGACCGGTAACTAGTAATCATATTTTGTGATTTCACAATGGCTGGGTCGTTCAAATCTGGCCAAAGGTTTCATTGACGTCGTATCGTCGGAGTGAGTCACCACCAGAGGTGTCCCGCGGCCACAACGTCGATTTCTGTGGTGAAAATCGACTTATGTAGCCTTAGTCACCACCAACAGTCGAGCCTTGCTATATTGCAAGTCCAAGAAGAAGAATCAGGTACCTCCCTTCAATCCACCGGTGAAATAGGGATCCACATTGGATGGGATACAAAATGATGTCATTCAAATTACCCTATGAGCAACTTTACTCGCTCAAATAAAAGGTTCACTTGTAGTACACTTAGGGATCAAATTTACAATGAGTGCGGACACACAATAAACTCAATACAATCAAGATTAAGTCAGACAATAAATTTAAAATCAGTAAATAAAACACTTTGATTAATTGGTTGGTTGTAAGTATATGAGAAAATAGCTACATCTAGGGTTTCAGACAATCGTGATTATTGAGATATAAATGCTAAGGGTATGTGAATGACAATCGTAGAACTCGATGCTTAATGCAAAGATATCCAGCTTTCGCATGCGAGTCTTATCGTGACTAAGCCGAGTGTTCCATTTGTCGCATGTCAACACAGATCGAGTGTTGATCGATATTATTGGATGAGTGTCGATCGATACTGCCTTAGGCAAGCATTATCGACATGATAGATTTGTTCACTAGTTTCACTAGATCAGTTGTCGCATGTTTCTAGCAATCCTAGCTTAAGAGAATCAAGTTCAGGTGAAGAACCTATTGTCGTAGTTGTCTACAATCCTAAGTTCGGAGTGCTTTTTAGCTATTTTAGAACACAAGCAGTAAGAACAATTCTAATGAAGGATATCTTATAAATTCACCCTAGAAATTCTATAATTTTGGCTAATCCATTAAACCCCTAGTTAACCCTAAATCTAACAGATGGATCTACTCAGACATAATAGTTGTCACAAAAATCATAGAATGAATAGATGAATATATATAAAATAAATAATAAAAAATAAAAAAGTTCCAAGAGGACTCTGAAGGAGTTCTTTCATTCTCTCCTAACCTAAGAGAAAACATAAAACAATAGATTGTAAAGCATAAAAGAAAGCATAGCCTAGACAATAATTTAGAAAACACAAATAGGATTTTGAGTCGTCAAGAGGCATTCTGGTAATTTGTGGTGACTTATGGGCTTAAGTCAGTCATAAAATAGAATTGTCTGACTTCTAGCATCAGTGTTGAGCAACACCAAGGCCTTTGTGTCGATCGACACTCCTTCATATCTTCGACATCTTCCTCTTGCGAGGCAAACATATCACTCTTCAGTAAAACGAGCATAACTTTAGATATAACCGTCAAATGGACCTCAAACCGGTAGCATTGGAAATCTAATTCAAATATATATTTTGTGTCAAAATCTCAGCTTAATCTTACCGTGGAAAGGTCTTCGTCCATATCTGAACTTCAGACGTATATGCATAGCTCTGCAGTCCAAAAAACTCTAAAATCACCAAAGTTCTCCAAAACGTACGTAGACCTAAAACACTATAAAATCTCAAAACTCATATAATAGACTCAATAAAAAATATATACTATGGTCTAAAAATGGTAAATTTCATGGTATATCACAAAACTTCGAGGATCTGCCATCATAAATACCTTCGCAACACTTGAAAGACAAATCCTAAAATTTTGTTGCGGGATCTCCAACTGCCTCTCCACCATCCTCAAGTGGTGAGCAACAATTAACACAGATGAGACATAAGAACCATAGAATTTATTCGAACGACGGTGAATGGAGAAAAGCGACACCAATATATTAAAAAGGATTAAAACGTCAGTTGAAAACAAATCCGAAACAGGTAAAAAGAGAAAGGAGAGTTGAAATATAATCTCAGCACGGCGAAAAACTCGGTGATTGGAAAGATTCTCTCCAAATTGTTGAAATTTTTGGAAAAAACTATAAAGACGTGTATGTTCTTTTTCACCTTTTCTGAATACTACTATTAAAAATAATATTTGATCAAGAAGATTTGTATTAAGTGGTTCTCATCCAATTCCATTTTGTTTCTTACTAGAAAAAAAAAATCATACAGCTACAAAAATTGACAGTTGACTGAAAACAGCTACAAAACAATTTTTTTAACAAATCCCATATAAAACACATGAAAAATAATTTCAATAAAACTACATGAAATTTTACTTTTGGGTGAAAAATACATGAATCGTTTTTTCGTACATGTGAATATTAACCCACCTACAAATCAGTTACAACTGTTTTATAGTCAGGTCCCATATAACACGATTGTTTTTTCTATCAACCCCACCAAAAATAACGATACCCCAACGATTGGTCCAAACTTCAAAGTAAGAAGAAAATATAACTTGATGTGTGAACACATTTAACCCCTAGGCCATCACGACCATCTCAATATGAATTAGATACTCCCTCAGTCACATGCTAACCACTTCATCCATGAGAACAATCCCAATAAAAATTAGGTACACTGCGTTTTAAATGAGGTTTTGTAAATTTACATAGTTCGTTAAGTTTCTTAGAGCATATTTAACTAAAATCTTAAACAGGATATATCTAAGTATAAATTCATTAATATGTTAATATATCAAAGTCATAAATTAAAATTTAATGTTTAAAATATGTACCATTAAAAACAAAGGACAAGGATATCTCATAATTGACCAAAACTTTTTTTTAACATTGATTATATTAACAAAGGAAGATTACAAAAGGTGGGATTCAATTTTGGATTACATTTGCCAGCAAGTTTTAAACACCTCTAGAGACTAATGCTCCAAGATCGGAGAGGCTAAGTCCCAAACACAAAAGACTAAAAGAACAAAAAACTTGAAACAATCTAAACTAGAAGAAGTGAGTTACAAACCAAAATAACATCACCAAAACGAGATCAATAAAGCATGATGGTTTGAACAGAGCTTCCTTGAACAAGACAAAGCTAGGAAGCTGTTGAGATAAGCTTGAAGAAAGCATAGAAGACATAGAACCTATTCCTAGTTGGTTTATGAACTTAGGAGATAAGGTTCATAATATATATATGTGTTACAATTAGGAATAGGAAATATATATCTCCTACATAAGCAAAGTCGAGTTATGACAATTTGCTATGAGTTTTGTGTGATTGAGTTGTCTTAGTTTTTGAGTGATTTTCTAAGACTAATAAAGAAGAGTTTCTTTAAATCTCAATCTTGAATTCTATATTTGGTATCAGAGCTACAATCTTTTTAAAGATCGAAACAACCAACTCGTGAACAAGAGGTATCACGAAGAAGAACAACGATGGCTGATGTAAAAGAAGAAATCGATAACTCCACCAAAGAAACCGGACCATCTTCGATTAAGTTTCCAATGCTAAGCTCCTCTAATTACACTGTCTGGGCAATGCGCATGAAGATCGCGCTTAAAGTTAATAAAGTATGGGAAACCATTGATCCAGGAAGCAAGCACGAAGAAAAAAAACAATATGGCTATCGCACTGATTTTTCAATCTATACCCGAAGCACTAACACTACAAGTAGGTGATCTTGATTCAGCAAAGGCGATTTGGGATGGAATTAAATCTAGACATGTTGGAGCTGAAAGAGTTAGAGAAGCACGTTTACAGACTTTAATGGCTGAATTCGATTGTCTCAAAATGAAAGAAGCTGACACAATAGATACCTTCGTCGGAAAGCTGTCCGAAATCTCTTCTAAGTCTGCCTCACTCGGAGAAACCATTGAAGAACCAAAAATTGTCAAGAAATTCTTGAAAAGCTTACCAAGAAAGAAATATATTCATATTGTTGCTTCTCTTGAGCAAGTGTTAGACTTAAATAGTACAAGCTTTGAGGATATTGTTGGTAGGCTAAAAGCCTATGAAGAAAGAATATACGAAGAAGAAGAAGATCAGCATGGCGATCCAGCTAAATTGATGTATGCAAACTCAGAGTCGCAACAGGGTAGTTCATACGCTCAATATAACTCGTATGGAGGTAATAGAGGAAGAGGACGAAGTGGCCGGTCTGGCTGGAGAGGAAGAGGACGCGGTCGATACAACTCGTATCAGAACCAAAGAGAAGCCTACAAGCAAGGACAAGACAAAGGGACAGCTCACATAACCTGTTTTCGATGCGACAAGCTTGGACACTTCGCAGTAGACTGTCCTGATAGGCTGCTAAAACTACAGGAAACCTTTGAAAAGAAAGACGAGAATACAGAGGAAGCTGATAACTTGATGGTACACAAAGTAGTCTACCTAAATGAAAAGAAAGTAAACCCGAGCATGTTCGAAACAGAGCAAGATATGACTAACTTATGGTATCTTGATAACGGAGCCAGTAATCATATGAGTGGCAACCGGTTGTTTTTCAGAGAACTCGATAAAGAAATAACAGGAAAGGTCCGTTTTGGAGACGATTCACGAATTGATATAAAAGGAAAAGGATCAATACGTTTTCTGATGACAGGAGGTGAGAGAAAAACGTTAAATAATGTCTACTACATCCCAGGGTTAAAGAGCAATATCTTGAGCTTAGGTCAAGCTACTGAGGCGGGTTGTGAGGTCTTGATGAAGGGTAACACATTGAAGCTACTCGATGGAACAGGAAACCTGATGGTACAAACCTTGAGATCAAAGAATAGACTATATAAAGTAGTCCTTCAAGCTGACTTGCTTCAATGTTTGCAAGTACAATCCCACACCTTGCGAATCCTCCTATGGTGAATAGCCCATGCAAATGAAAAACCAAGGCTTCAAGCTCCGAGAGACAGAAACAACCGGAGCCAAAAAACCGGAGTTAGCAAGAGGATACTTCTAGAGAGATGACATAGGATTTAGAGAGAGAGGATTCAGTCGTGATGGTGACCAAAAATTTCTTTATAAAAAAATCGTTTTTCATTATATTTAACTTTCTTTCTACTTTTTTGTTTATTATCTTTTTATGAGATACATGTCTCAGGATTTAACTTATAATGCTATGAGTGGTTAACGCTTGAAAATGGATTAGCAGATCCGTTAGATTGGTTCATCAATTATTAATTTAGATTATGAAGCAGTCAACTATGGATGTAAAGTATTTGGCTAATTAGACAAATAATAGAATGATTTTTTGAAATTAATGTTACTCATTTGTACCAGTTGTCTTACTATTTTAAGCAAAATATGGAATTTTTGTTGTGGAACAAACAAGTACAACAAAATGTGCAGTTTTGCTACTACTTTACTATATATTTTTGTAAAATTCATAGGTATGTTAGAATTTTTAATTTATTTGTTTAAGATTCAGCATATACATAGTTTATATATATATATATATATATATATATATATATATATATATATATTATATGTATATAGGAATGATAATCATGGACCTAGAGCCTGATCCGTAAAGGGCTGTCGCGGGGCGCTATTGGGTCAGGGTTTTACAGGCCCGTAAAGTAGTGGGCCTTGTGGGACAGTGCATTTGCGGTACAGAGATTTTACGGGATGGGCTGAAATGGGTCATGCGGGATTACAAGGATCCGCGTCTAAACAATTCTTCATTTCTTGTTTTACCTGAAAAAAACACAAGAGAAAGTGAGAAGAAAGTGATTCGGATGATTTCCCCTCAGGAAAATGATTCGAGCTCTGGCGATGACGATTCGACCTTCCGGCAGTGGTTGCAGTCTTCACATCATCAGAATATCTGTAGACAAGAAGCTTCACAGGGAGAACTGATGGTCTTTAGTGAAGACAAACCCGCTGCAATATGGGATGGAATGGGACGGGACAGAAGAACTTGTTTGCCATTCCTATATGTATATGTGTATATATATATATAACTTCATGAGCTATTACTTATACGCCTTCGTCGCTTGAAGTTCTCCTAAATCTTGCTCTAACCACTTCTCCTAGACTTGGTAAGACAAAACTCTTCAAGTTTCAATATGCTTTTCAGACCACGATCCATAGTATATGGCGCGAACCGAATTGGGGTAAACATGGAGAACAACCAACACCATCTTCAACATGGAAAAAACAAATCGACAAGTCGGTGCATGATTGCATTCACACTATCAGAAAACAGAAAGGAAAAAAAAAAATTGAATATGGGATACAAGAATGGTACTAGACCAGACTTTCTTAAGGAAGACTCTCAGGAATAAAAATCATCTATAATCCTATGTAATTAGTTGATAAATGTTACACCAAAGTGTAAAACTGGTTTTTTAATTCGAATAAATTTTACATTCATTCAAAAAAAATTTGGTTCCTTAGCAAGGAGCAGTGGCCGAGCCACATAGAGTAGGAGGGGGTGGAATCTGCTACCTATGCCTTTTGAAAATTTCATAAAACATAGACTAATTTTAAATATGTTCCTGCGTTTTTAACAAATCTATCCTTAGTTCTATGAACAACTTTAATCATTGCCCCAGTAAAACCTTTTTCTTGCTCCTCTTCTGGCGAGGAGGACATAAGACTGAAGGCGTCTGATTATCTGTCCATGTAAGATAATGTTAGTCATGCATAACGAACACATTAAATGTCAACAAAATTGTGATAGATGAGATAGAGGGTAAAAATTCAGTCAAAATCATTTGTAGGAATTTGGGTTTCAGATTTATCTGTCTGTCTTAAACCATTTAGAAACAATATAAATAGCTTTTGGTCAATTGAAAGAGTTGAAGTTTCTCTCTCGGACACTACACCCTAGAGAGTTTGCAGTAACCTGGTTTTACTATCTTTTAGCTGTGAAAAGTTGTTTATCTTTTTCCTTTTTAACTCAACCACCTTGTTTTAACCTTTTTAAAATCTCCAAAACAGAATTCAGTTTCTCCGGACACAAGCCCCTGACTTGGGTCCGGTGGATCCATCATCATCATTTTTGCTGGTAAGGATGCATTCTCCTCTTAGTGAATCGCTGCAAAAAATACTCCAACGGACCTCTCTCTCTCTCTCATTCACCACACAACATAACAAAAGCTCTACCTAGAACATCCAGTAAAGCAAGAGCAATCAATTAGTAACGAGGATAAACTCCAATGGTGGCAACATGAGACCACACCACCTCATTCGATCCCCATGTTCCTCATGTTGTCGCGAGAGAGATCACCCTAGTACGAGAGGACCGGGAAGGACGCACCTCTGGTGTACCAGTTATCGTGCCCACGGTAAACGCTGGGTAGCCAAGTGCAGAGAGGATAACTACTGAAAGCATCTAAGTAGTAAGCCCACCCCAAGATCAGTGCTCTCCTATTCCGACTCGTGATTTCAACGCCTTCATGCAATCACATTACTGACACCGTTCACGCGTGATCCACCACCTACTTCTCACGATCATGCCACCTCATTCGGTCTCCTTGTGATCTGGGCACGCCGTCTACCCGCTCCGGCGATGAATCATGCCACTTCATTCGGTCCCTGCATGACCCACCAAGAAACGATGCAATACCCGAGAACTCTCAATAGTGTTACACCGGCACACACAGACCTTAAGCCTTTCTTCAACTCATTTACTCTACCCACACATGCTTAATCCCTACACAATGTAAGCACCCGCATACAAGTCTCAATAATCCAACAACCATATATTCGTTTTAGCAACCTATGAGTAGATCTAGGTGTTCACACATTACAATACTATATATAGCTATATATACAATATAGTTCATTTATCAAACAAATATGTGTATCATTACAGATAACAATCATGTATGAATGGTTTAATAAGAAACTCCTACTATGAAACGATAATAAAATAAGGAAGAAGATATCACATCGGTCCTCACCTTGGGCGGCTTCGATCTGCGAATTAAAAAAGATAGGAAAAGCATATCTGCAGCTTATGGATTTCCACGAACCAGATCCCCGTGTTCCTCATGTTGTCGCGAGAGAGATCACCCTAGTACGAGAGGATCAGGAAGAACGCACCTTTAGTGTACCATTTATTGTGCCAAAGTAAACACTGGGTAGCCAAGTGTGGAGCGGATAACTGCTGAAAGCATCTAAGTAGTAAGCTCACCCCAAGATCAGTTCTCTCCTATTCTGACTCGTGATTTCAACGCCTTCACGCAATCACATTACTGAGACCGGTTCACGCGTGATCCACCACCTACTTCTCATGATCATGCCACCTCATTCGGTCTCCTTGTGATCCAGGCACGCTGTCTACCCGCTCCAGCGTTGGAATCATGCCACTTCATTCGGTCCCTGCGTGACCCACCAAGAAACGATGCAATACCCGAGAACTTTCAATAGCGTTACACCGGCACACACAGACCTTAAGCCTTTCTTCAACTCATTTAATCTACCCACACATGCTTAATCCCTACACAATGTAAGCACCCACATACAAGTCTTAATAATCCTACAACCATATATTTGTTTTAGCAACCTATGAGTAGATCTAGGTGTTCACACATTACAATACTATATATAGCTATATATACAATATAGTTCATTTATCAAACAAATATGTGTATCATTACAGATAACAATCATGTATGAATGGTTTAATAAGAAACTCCTACTATGAAATGATAATAAAAGAAGGAAGAAGATATCACATCGGTCCTCACCTTGGGCGGCTTCGATCTGCGAATTAAAAAAGAGAGAAAAAGCATATCTGCAGCTTATGGATTTCCACGAACCAGTTCTACAAATAAAAAGGTAAGTGCTACCACCAAAAATCTGCAATGAGAGATGTAAGAGAAAGAGCAAGAAAGAGAGGTAGATATGTCAATATAGGGACAGAGGTTCGTTTCATTTTCTCTTTGTGAGAAAACCTAAGAGGATTGCCTCATTTTATAAGAAAGAGGTGGAAACCCTAGAGTTTACTACGTTGGCCAAAATTACAAGAAGAGAGAAGATGAGCTTTAGAATTCAAAAAAAGTCGCGCAAACCGGGATGTAACAAAATCAGTATGTGGCACTCGGATAGCTTGCAAAGTACGTTTGAAGGGTAGAAGTAAGTACATACATTTAGTAGCAGATGTACATTCATCAAGAGAGTGGCACTTGCACCCATGAAATTTTCAAATACTTCATAATATGTCCAAATTGTAGCTATTATATCCTACTAAAAGTTATATTTAACATTTTCCTCCAAAATTTTATGTTACATCTGCCACTACATAGATTAACAAAAATTGTATACACATTACAATATTATATGATAAATTTTGATCGGGAGTTTCCCAATACCATAAACTATTTCCGACCCACTTTTTCTTTTAGAGATCTCTATTATAAATAGAAAAATAAATATATAATTTTTGTTTCAATATCTTCCTTTAGAATAGAAAAATATTATATTTGCATTTATAAATAGAGGAATACTATTTTTTATATTTTTAAAAATTAGCATTCCTCTATTTATATAGGTCAATATAACATTCTTCTATTATAGAAGAGCTCACTAAAGCAAATCTTTTCTCTCTCTCCATCTTTTATTTTTTATGTAATAGAGATTTCTAAAATAAAAGTGGGTGGAGATGCTTAAGAGCACCCCAATTGGATATTTACCATTGAAGTTCTAAAAATATATATATGTGTATATGTATATATTAATATTAATATTTAATTATTGGGTTATTAACCTTACCGAAAATCTAACCTAAATTTTTTTTAATCATTAGTTTTAAAAAAAACTTTGGATTGAATTTCCTATAAAATTAATAACCTCATAATTAAATATTAATATATATATATATATATATATAACCCAAATGATAGAACTCTCCATTGGAGATGTTCTAAGAGATTGATTACTATTGACTGGAACCTTACTATTGATTGGAACCTAAACTATTGGAATCAGATGACTACTAGTGGGAGATATGTAAAATGTAACTACAACTGGGACAGTTATAATTAGTATTTAACATAACACAAGTGATCATGAAGTAACTAATACCAAACGAGAATGCAAAAGAAAATACAAAAAATCCAGATTGTTATAAACGTGAAAAACAGAGGTGAAAACAATGTCAAGAATACACGCACCGAGATGTTGACATTATAGTGTGTACGTTTATTATGTGGAGTCCACGTCACTATGCATGCACAGTAACTCTATCTTTTTACTCTCTATATAAACGAACGAATTCGTTCGATTGTAAAATGCACCTTCACAATATCTCTTCTCCCTCTTATAGTGTACTCTCTCTCGCATATTATTCATATATCATTATTACCATTTTCTACGGGTATAAATTTTCGTTCCTAATAAAATTTTCCCGATACAATAAAATTAATAAGTTATTTTATAACACATTATCAGCAAGATCACTCTGCGATTCGGTAAAGTTTATATGTATCATATATACCATGTTATAATGGTCGGTATACCGCCTATATTACTATTTATTATTCTGTAGTAACTGTTTATTTAATATCATTTACCTATATTAATGATGGTGGTATGTTGCCTCGTTAATAAACCTTGATTGCTAAATACACCATAATTATTTGGCTTGGCTGTGCCGCCGCAAAATTAATCTAATGTTAAAACGGAAATTAATCTATCACTGTAATGTAATTGATATTACTTGTTTATTATATTATGGTTATTATATAAATATTTGATAACCTATATAAAATATTATGAAATTTACTGAATTTGGTTGACTGCTTATTACAATATTTTCGGATTGATTTTCGATTCAAAACGATTTAATCTCAACAGTCATAAAGAAAATTTTCAAAAATTTTACCCTTTTAAAATGGCTATGAACAGTGTTTTCACTTATAAATACACTCATTATTTACTCATTCACTTCATCAAAATATTTTATCTTCCCTCAAATAATTTCAAATCGCTCTCCTCCGGTTTTTCTGTTTCAAGAAAGATGATTCAAATATTTTTGATTCTTTGTGCAATTTTAATTTTTGCTTCTATGTATGGCCTATTTGTTGGAGAATTTACTTCAAGAGAATTTACGATGAATATCGGTTTACTTTTTTATGCGTTATTTTCCCTTGTAATTGCGTGTATAATTAATGTAAACGGTTCGTTTTAAGAAATTATGAAATTCTAATAAAATTTATTATTTTGTGTTTTTAGAAATCCAAATGACAAATATCGAGAAACTTCAGTTTCCGGCTCTAGAAATAACTGGTGCAAATTACACGACATGGATTACAAATATGGAGCTTCATCTAGATTCAGAGAAAATACTCGATACGATAAAAGAAGGAAATAAATCAGCTTCTCATGAAAAGGCCAAGACCGTAATATTCTTGAGAAAGGACCTAGATGAAAACTTTACGCATGACTATGCAAGGATAAAAGATCATCTAGATCTTTGGAAAGCTCTAAAAGAGAGGTTCGATAACCAGAAGAAAATAATTATTCCCCATACACTCGATGAGTGGGCAAACCTACGGTTTCAAGATTTTGAAAAGGTGGAAACGTATAATTCCGCTATTTTAAGGATAGCGGCGCAATTAGAATATTGTGGGTAAGTCTGTGACAGAAGCAGAAATACTTGAAAAAACTTACCAAACGTTCCACAAGAATCATTATATTCTACAAGAACAATACAAAAACCCTGGTTATACAAGATTCTCTGAACTCGCTGTGGCGCTCATGATAGCGGAGAAAAAAAATGAGCTCCTTATCAAAAACCACCATACCCGATCCACGGGAACCAAAGCACTTCTTGAGGTGAATGCAACGGATGTAAATAATCCGGAAAAAGGAAATTATTCCTACCGTGGTCGTGGTCGTGGTCGTGGTCGTGGCTGTGGCCATGAAAAGAGTTACAACCAAGAGGAAGGGGATCCAACACATAGAATCGATCTGATCGAGTAAAAGGGAACGAAGTTCAAGAAAACTCTACTCGCAAAAATGAGAATATCTGTTACAGATGTGGATCGAAGGGACATTGGTTTCAAGTATGCCGAACTCCCCTACATCTATGCAAATTTTACCAAGAAACCATCAAAGGCAAGGCAAAGGAGTGAATCTTAATGAACACTTTGAGAGTACAACCTCTACATACCTTGAGTCCTCTGACTTTATGGGAGATTTCGACGAGACCACTCATCAAGATAATTAAGATGCTTACAGTAATCAAGCTAAAATAATACCCAGTGATGGCATAAGATTATTACTACAATTATGTATTTCAATTCCAAAATAATATTGTTTATCGAAAACAACTAATGTATAATCTAATCTATTAAAACAGAAGTACAAAAATAAAATAACCCTTAGTTTTTCAACTTATTTACAATGGCATGCCATTGGAGTTATTAATTAACTTACCTTTTAAGATTCTTTATCTTTTTAAGTTTAATTAACGTATTTCCTTAAATCAAAGTACAACAAATAGTGTACAATTTATTTAAGTAAAACTTCTTATAATCATGTTAAACAATAAATTATACTTAATCAATGCAAAAAGTATAATAAGATATTCATAAAAATGGGTTGATTATTTTTTTATTAGTATATTAACTATATCCAAAAATACAATAAAATGTTATAGAAATATATAATTTAAAACACGAAATTAAAAATAATATATTGAATTATTTGATTGTATAAATTAAATATAGCCATAGATAACAATTTTATTTTACATTAAAAAATGTATCCATAAAAATACATTTGTACGAACATACGGGTCTATATTTCAAAAATATAGGTGATATAGTTGACGGATAAAAAATAAAATAAAATTATTCATTATAAATTATAAATTATTATGTTTAGAAAATATATTAAACAATTATTTAATACAAATATATTTTAAAAATACTCCCTCCGTTCCATTAAGATAGATGTTTTGGT